>JASXSY010000651.1:0-98354 GCA_034509805.1 Sipha maydis | reverse complement strand
CAATTTTAGATTCTGAACGTAGTGATGGAATCTATTGGTTTTACAATGATGTGTGTTTTTTTTTTTTTCTTTATTTTTTTTTTTTTGTGTCTGACGACACCTTTTTTGGACGTAAAAATGCTTCGATTTGCTTATGTAGCAACTTTTCTGAAATGAAAGTGAATGTAGCCGGTACTTAGGCTGGTCTAAAATCCAACTTTTTAATACTTTTTAAAAAAATCGAAAAAAACGATAAAAAAATTACGAAAAAACGGGAAATTTTACCCAAAATCACGTTTTTACAAATTACATTTTTTTAAAATGCTCTAACTCCAAAACGAAAAACCGCAACAACTTGAAATTTTCACCAAATCTTTATATTGACGTTCTCTATACTTGGTTAAGTTTTCAAAGTATTTCGACATATTTTGACTTATTTATAGACATTTTTTCTAAATTTTTCGTTTCAAAATAAAATATACTTTTTACAATATTTATAAATAACATTGTATTATATTCTAGACAAACATATCATCTCCGTTCAGATTCGTTTTTCGTATACAATGATACCTATCATTGAATTCAAATTTAACAAATCCATTATAATGACCTATCCTATGAAGAGTCGCACTTCACCTCCAAGTTTACAGCAGAGCGAGGCCTATCCGGTTCTTTTTTTTTTTCTTTTATTTATAATTATAATATATAAGATAAAAAATTTTAAATTTTAATAAGTTCTCATAAACCATTATGTATTCACTTGTAATGCGTTTTTACAAAAATATAGGTAAATTTATTAATTTTATGCGTATAATTTTGTCAATTAATTTTAGATAACACCTCTCCTTTGAAATTCCTAGCTACGCGCCTGCTTGTATACGATCAATAAATATTAAGTTCTTCTTCTTCTTCTTCTTCTACTTCGCCTTCCTCCCAACTATTTGGGGTCGGCCACCCTTGTCCTACACCTCCACTTTACTCGGTCAATCACATCTCCTCTGCACACACCGACAGCCCTCATGTCATTCTCCAAAGTCTCCAACCATCTCTTTTTTGGTCTTCCTCTTCCTCTTTTCCCTTCAACGTCCATCTTCATAACCACTCTTACTGCATTCGTTTCCTCTCGCCTCATCACATGCCCAAACCATCTCAGCCTATTTTCTCTCATTTTGTCCACAATTGGCGCTACACCAACACTACCTCTCACGTATTCATTCCTTATTCTATCTTCTCTTGTCACTCCACTCAACCATCTAAGCATTCTCATTTCCGCGACACTCATACTTTGTTCTATTCTCCTGTTAACCGCCCAACACTCTGAACCATACAGCATAGTTGGTCTCACTACACTTTTATAAAATTTACCTTTCAGCCTAATTGGAATTCTCTTATCGCATAACACGCCCGATGCTTCTCTCCATTTCATCCACCCGCACTTAATCCTATGTTTTACATCAATGTCAAAGCCCCCGTCCTTTTGAACAAAAGATCCTAAGTATTTAAAGCTCTCAACTTCACCTATCACATCACCATCTATTGTCAGTTGTCTCCTCATTCCTTCAACTTCTTGGTCTCTTTGTCCAAAATCATACTCAATATACTCAGTTTTATTTCTACTAACTCTCAATCCCTTTTCTTCGAGGGCTAACCTCCACTCATTTAACCTATTATTGACAACTTCTAGGTTTTCTCCTATCAGAACTATATCATCCGCAAACATCATACACCATGGTATCTCACCCTGTATCTCCTTTGAAACCTCATCCATTACCACTGAGAACAGGTAGGGGCTTAGAGCTGACCCCTGGTGCACACCTACTCCTATACTGAAACCTTCTGATACTCCACACCGACTCTTGACACTAGTACTCGACCCTTCATACATATCCTGGATCAAATTAACATACATTTTTGGGACATTTTTCCTCATTAATGCCCATCTTAAAACTTCCCTTGGCACCCTGTCATACGCCTTTTCTAAATCTATAAACACCATGCATAGTTTTTTATTCTTTTCTCTGTACTTCTCTACTAATTGCCTAACACAAAATAATGGCTCCATTGTCGATTTTCCTGGCATAAAACCAAACTGGTTTCCTGATATCGAGGTCTCACTTCTTATCCTCTTCTCTATAATCTTTTCCCAGATCTTCATACTATGACTCATGAGCTTTATTCCTCTATAGTTCCCACATTCTTGTATGTCTCCTTTTCCTTTAAATATTGGTACAATAAAACTCTTTCTCCAATCTTCTGGCATTTTTCCCTCTATCAGTATCTTATTAAAAAGATTTTTCAACCACCCAATGCTTACATCTCCTAACATTTTCCACACCTCTACAGGTACTCCATCTGGTCCTATCTGGTCCTAACTTAAATATTAAGTTCTTATTTAAGCTTTAAGTATTGTATTTTCAAGTTTGAGCATATTAGTTATGGACAATTTAATTTTTGATTATTTACAATGTTTGTATGATTTTTTTGATTTTTACTACGTATTTGACAAAAAAAATTGTAATAAATAAATAGGCTTATTAAAAATTAAATTGTCCGTCATAATTAATTTATAATGAAACGACTTTTCTTGTTCAATAAATATTTGAACAGTTGTTAAATCGATATAAAAATATGTATGTTTAATTTATTAATACTGTAATAATTGTTGTTTTAATTGTTTATTTATTTAAATAAGATATACGCAAGAGTAATAATGCAGTAATAATGTAATAACGGAGCATTTAAAGTTTTTTTGGCAATTTTTAAATTCATAAATCATACTAAAATCATAATCTTATGATCTGCGGTTAATAATTGTAGTGCTTTACATTTGGATTTAATTTTAGTCTTTTTAATCTGTAGTTTTCTATTATTCCACATTTTATGTATATTTATTTATTTATAAAAATTGAAAATTACATTTCACTGGAAATTATTGTTTATGAATTTGAGTAAGGTGCGGATAAATTATATGATATAGAAAGTTTTGGGTTAAATATTCGTATAACTAGGGTTCTTCTGTCAAAATATAGCCAAAATGTCATCAATAAATTTCAGCCACACATAGCCCCATCAATCACTTTTCCCGGAAAACTAGACGTGACCAGAAAACCGGCCATTATCTTCATCGGGAAAGAAAAAAAAAAAAAGCGATGCAAGTTAGATATGATTCTATAAGAAAATTGTATTACTACAATTGCTTTTATTGAACTGTATTTGAAATAATAATAAATACTACTTATATATCTGAGTATATTCGGTTGTTATTGGTAAAACAAAATTAATTATTTGGGGTTATGTATATAAATTATGTTAAATTATTATTTTAATCGGTTAAGTATGCAACTGACAGTTATCGTTATGTGTAGTATACGTAAGATGTATGTGTTATGCAATTTACCATCCAAACATTTAAATTATTAGAAGATTTATTTAGATAAGAGTAAAATTATGTTCTTATGTCTTGTTTTACAAGGTTATTTATTAAAATACTGAATTACGATTACCATTAATTAAAAATTTTCTATTTCATTCAACATTTAATTTTTATTTTAACAATTTTCGTCTGCTCATCTCTGAGTACTCATTTTTGTTTCAGGACAACTGTCAAAATTACATTAGAGTGCTAGCAAAAATTTCTGCTAACCGTCTCCTGGTATGCGGTACAAATTCGTACAAACCTCTTTGTCGAGAATACATAATAGAGGTAAGATATACCAAAGGACTTAACAGTGCCCATTAAAAACTTTTTCATACAATCGGTATACAAATTTCTATTTCTAGCTCGGAAAATATGTCATGAGTAAAGAAAATCCGGGACAAGCCGTGTGTCCATATGACCCTAAACACAACAGTACATTCGCATATGTCGGTAAGTAAAAACATTGCATTTTTAACATTGTTTAAACCTTTCAGGAGTTACTAAACAGTATACATTATTTTTATCATTAATGTTGATTTTTTTATTTCAATAACTATGAATATACGTTTACTTATTTCTGATGGAAAAAAAAATAATAAGAGTATTTGAAAATAAGTATTTTCTAATTAAATTAACATACAAAATAAATTTAAAAAATATCAATTTTCACTCGTGTTATCAAGGATTTATAACGGTTGTGACTAAATTTTAGTCATAAATTTAATATTCTTAACAATGGAGTGTTTCATTTTTTATTAAAAGGTTAATATTTATTTTTATTTTAAATTTTTCATAAATAACAATTATGTTACTTTAACTTCAACAGACGAGTAAATATTTATATTTTTACTATGATTGTTAATCCGAAATAAGTTTTCGTGTTTTTAATTTAATTTTCAAATTTTTTTGTAAAATACAATTTATTATTTGAAAATAAAAAAGAGTAATATTGATGTAAACATTGTTTTTATTAATAGTAATAATTACACGATTTTGTTTGATGTATAACTAAAAATATAAACCTATCAATAAAATCGAAAATAACAAATTTAAATTTAAATTTAGATAAGTCTGATTTGAATTTTTTAAAAGTAACTGCATTTATCTGTCAATTGTCAATACTCCAAATTTAATTTAATTTATACGTATTTATATTTTTTTTTACTTTAGATGGAAATTTATTCTCCGCCACGGTAGCCGATTTTTCTAGCATGGACCCTATCATTTACAAAGAACAGTTACAGACCGAACAGTATGACTCTTTGAGTCTGAATGGTAATATCAATATTTCACTTTCTGTTGCTTTCATTACACACACACACACACACACACACACACACACACACACACACACACACACACACACACACACACACACACATACATACGAATAGTATTACATCAGATCCATATGGTAAACGCGTTCATACGAGATCCGTCCTTTAAAAACATTAAAACAATTTTGGTACTAGTTTACAAATATTTTTAAATCGTTTTGATTACAATTATGGATTAAAATTACAAAAACACTAGAATTTATTTTTATTTGTAACCTATCCACCCGAGATCCAGAGTGTATATCTGTTAATATAATACTTTAGGAGATCTATAGCTTAGAATTTGTATTTTAACAGATCCATTTGTGTTAAATGATTTTAAATCACACCACTTATTAGATCCATACACTGTTGTCTAATTTCTATATTGAAATATAGCATGTGGATGGATCTCATAAGGAATTGCATAGAATAGTTACCATAATTATATAAATAAATCAACACTAAAGTTTCAAAAACATTTTCAAATTTTTAACAATAAAATCATATTAATTAAAACGAACAAAAATGATGCAACAATATTCAACTTTAAAAAAAGAAAAAAAATATATAGATATTATCTTCTATAAATATTTATATGGACATCTATATTTTTTCATTTTCAAGATTATATTACTTTATATAACTGTACATCTAAGATGTGATATTAATTAAAATTTGTGATCTCACAAAGCCATCAATAAGAAAATGTGAACATATGGTACTACAGAGCGTAATACACACAGATCTCGTAAGATACGATTTTATATTATCTCACATGGCACTGAATAGAAAACTAAATATACACATATTATTGTTTGTATTTTGAAATAATACTGTAACAATAATTTATTGAATTATGATCTCGTAAGGTATTATATGAATACAAATTGTTTACGTAAATAGGCGGTAATGTCATAATTATATTTATCAACCGTCTTTCCCGTTTTGCGACAATCGTAGACGAAAATATCTATGGTAGAGAGGTGTCGCCGTGTAGGAACTACAACGTCCGTAGACCACCACCAGACCCACGATTAGGGCGAAATCATAATTAGTTAACTATTAATGTTCGTACAGTACAAATATATACGGGCCAATATCTTTTATTTGTTACATGTTATCGTTTTGAAATATAAATATTACGACACAGTAGAATAAACGACTACAATTGCCGATCAAATCCGTCATTTTCGTTACCCTTTTAATTTTATAATTTTGTTCAATTTTAAATTGATAATTAACTATATATATCGTTGTATTTTTTATTAAAAGTATCATTGGCAATAAAAAATGTTATGATGAATCTTTTCCAATCCCATGACACATAATGTACATTATCATGTACAGTAGGTAACTTTAACTGTCATTACATTTTTCTAATAAATTATAAATAATATACAATACACATATTATATATGTTAAGTAGGTACAGAAGCGGAACTAGGAATTTTACGCCCGAGAAAAATGTTAAGATACGCCTTATCATAAACATAGTATCAAATACCCGTTCCTATAATTTTTTCTAATAATTAGCATACAATCATACTTATTGAGTCTTAAACACATTATCGTTATGAAAGATAAATATTTATGTACTGTATACATATAATAAAAAAATAACACCCTTTAAAATTTTAACCCCCCGGGGACGAATCCCCGTCTTCCTCCTCCTAGTTCCGCCCTTGAGTAGGTATACAAAGTTATTAGAATTTATTTTGTGTTAAATAGCCAATAAGTATATATAAACTAAATTTTATTATTAAATTAAAAACAGAAAGCAAATTGTTTTTATTAAAACGTATTATAATAAATTATGAATTATAAATGTTGTCAATGTCAAATGCATAGCGTAATAGCAATGATCTTATTACGCCTGTTTTTCGATTTAAATTGTTGTCCAATACTTATACATATTAAGTCATATGTACCTTCAACGGTCCGATACGTATAAAATTAAACTATATCGAAAAAAATTCGAAGAACACGTGAATTAAAGGGCACATACGATACAATATCATACAAGCACGTAATTAAAAACGAGCAAGTTTGTGTACGCGCACGTCTTTCAATCGATTATATTTGTTCCGTGTTGAAAATGCGACGTTGCAGTTGGATGGATCTCGGATAAGGCGACCATATTTTAAGATATGTGTATTGAGTGTTCAAATAATTAAATTGAAAACGGGCGCTAGCGAAAGTGGCGCGTTCTACAGGCCACACACCAGAACCAGTCCACACACATTATTCTTAAAAATCATACTTTTCGAGATCCGGCCAATTTCAGGCCCTAACATATTTTCATCACGTTTACAGTCAACATCAAGTGAAAACGTTATGAGCTCTAGCATTTTGGAGCTCCCAACGTAAAATGATCTCATAGCGCTGCTCTATTTCTACACGCTGGATCTCACTTTGTACTAAATGTAAACGCACACACACACACACACACACACACACACACACACACACACACACATATATAAGGTGAAGTATATGAAGTATAAGTATAAATATACATGTATATATATATATATATATATATGTTGTATTCAAGTGTCGAACGAACTAGGACAGTGTCTTAATTTTCTATGACATTGACAAGTTGTCTTTTTTCAGCTCCACATTTCGTGCATTCCTATGCTCATGGCGATTTCGTCTACTTCTTTTTTAGAGAAACAGCTGTCGAATATATAAACTGCGGAAAAGTGAGTTGTTATTATTTATTTTTTTCTTTCTTTCTTTTCCATACATTTGTATAAACTTATAGGACTTATATAAATACTGACCCATGAAATGGCGGTTTTTTTTCAGTTGATACTTATGATAAATTACGGTTAACATACCAGATGTTTCCCAAACTTTATGTTACCTATTTCGATTATTGAGTTGTACAGTTTCTATTAGTTTTGCATATTGTTTTTGCACTATTCAACCAGTTAAAATGATAATATTTACTACTGTAAACTTGGTGAAATTGTGTATTATAGGTAATTTTAAAACGATATACAATCGTTCGATATATTTTTAAGTGAGTGTAATGATCCTACGTGTATTAAATTCAACAGTATGTGTATACATATGAGTTTTGAACATTGCTTCAGGGACTTATTCGGAGTGACGGAAAATTGAGTTGGAAATTAGGTATAGATATCTTCAAATAGCTAGGCGACATGTTTTGTCTAATATTCGACATGGATGTGTTGTTTTACGCAAACACGGTTTACCCATAAACTAGAGCTGAATTTGAGCAGTAACTCCACGAAACTGTCGTCTGGTGGCTATATATTTACGTATGTCTACCAATTTACTGAAGAACTACGGATAAAATGCAATCTGATAGTGCAGCAGCTATAGAAATCATTTTCAAGAAAATATGAGTTCCACATTTTTTTTATATTATAGATACTGTATGTAAAACCACTCTAACCAACTGGAATAAAAAATGATAATGTAACTTCACTATTATACTTATAAATATTATGTTAATTAGTCTTTAAATTTAAAGAAAACCACTTACTATGTACATTTTATGAAATTTTAGGTTCAAATATTTTGGGAATATATGCGAGATAGTTTGTTGTAATTTTATAATTAATGACAATAATTATGTAAAAATAATATTTGTTAATATAATACTTTTTGATAACTGCATATTAGGATATGCAAAATATGCTTAAAGAATATTTTATATTGTTAATGAAATTATTTATAACTCAAAAATGATTGAATAATAAAAAAATATTAATTTTTTTTTTTTTTGGTTAGTGATTTCTGAGATTTTCACATTCAAAGTTATTATTTATTGACTTTTTTATCAACTTTATAATATTCAGTATAGGTTTGTATAGTAACTCCTTTATTTAATAATTATTTGGACACATAACCTATATAGGATTTATAGCTCGAATAAGTTAATATAATTATCAACTATTTTGATATATTCCACCTACATTGGGTTCTATTAAATAGTTTTTAGTATCTTTTTAATGTATATTCACACTAATAATAGCTAATAAGATAATAATTGTTCACAATTTTCTGAAAACTGATTACATTTCACCTGTATAAGTAGATAGTCAAAAGAAAAATAATACTAGGTATGAACAAAATATGTCAACTTATAATGTGTTGTACATTTTTTAAACATCATAAATGTTTATAACATTTGATTGTTTATATTATTATATTATTTATAAATTCAATATTTCATAATTCGTGTAACGTAGATTTATGGTTCTTTTTCAATTTTAAATAGAATCGATGTAAAACTTGAATAAAAACTAATATTCTGATTTATTTTAGTATGACTCTATGAGGCAAAATAATTTTTATTACTTAAGAAAGGCCATATTATTTTTTTTTCATATCTGTATTTTTTTGAGGTTAGTGTTTTATTGTTTAGTCATTCATTTTATTTCGTTCCTTATAACATGTTAATTTAAAGCACATATATTCCTTTTATTTTTATATTTTCAGTGTACTATTGCCAATATAAATTAACATCAATATGATTCATGTATAAAAATAAATACAGAAAAATGTTGTTACTACAAATTAATTAATGTTTCCGTACATTTAAGATGTTTATAAGTAATATATCACGTTATACGTGATTTCTTTTGAAGTCTCACAAGCTTTTTCACCAAATCGGTTAACTGTTCTATTTATTGGAGATGATTTTAATGACGGTACGTTTCCCGCGTCCAGCGATAACAGATGTTAATATTATCTCAAACCAGTCACATGTAAACCCTCCTGCTACTCTCTCTCCTCCAAACCATGTATGCAATTATATTACTCTACTTAAAAATTAATTATCAAACACGATATCAATATCTATCAATTATCTATTAAAGCCACTCGTACCAAGTCATACTAAAATGTTCTTCATAAAGCTCAAGAAAGTTTCAACGTAATCGTTACCTTCTTGAGGGATATTAGTTTTGAGTACCATTCCTTTCTTCAATCACATTTACGCCCGTTTCGGATTGTCATCAGGAACTTAAACTATACGATGCCTACCTCTGATATATCTGAAACGTTGGCCGCGGTCATACAGTAACAAGAAACTCAGATATATTTAAATTAAACGTTGTTCTACCACTATTTTATGTAGATTTAACACTCGCTGAAAATAATAACGAAATTTTAAATTTTTTATTTCTGTTCAATACTCTGGTTAAAACCGATAATTCGTACAAAAGCAATTGGAGCCCATCTCAATGCCATAATTGTCAAGTCTACAGTCGTACATGATGGTTTTGTAGTCACACTCCACTCTCTGTCAAGTGTGGCAATATTCAACTCAATTCCGAATACAGCAAAAATATAGAAGCTGACCAGCCATATATGCCTTGTGTTCGATATTTAAATATTTTCGCAAAGATTAATCTATTATACATCGTTTTCTACAAAAACCCAAACCTTCATATTCTTTAAATACAAATTTATATCATAACCCTCTTCTAACGCTTATTCCCTTTTTGATTCCGAAAATAACAATTATAATATTTTTTAATCTAAATGCTGTTATCAAATTCTTTCTAAATTTTACTTAGCTTATTAACCCATTTATATATCTTCTTATCTTCATCTTAAATATAATTATTCTTCCATAAAAACACCAACGATATCTCTATATTTAATCATCACTTTTTATTAAATCATTAGTTATTTCTTATTAAATTTTATTATTATGATAACTTACTGTATTAAGTACACATTACTGTTATAAGTAAACAGTCGATGTATAATATGTAATTGTCGTGACATAATGCATAATTATCAAAGTCTTATTAAATTTTAAAAAATAAATAAATAAAAATGCATTATTTAAGATATTGAGTACCTAAAACGAAGATGTAGTGGTTTTACCATGATATCTTTATTGTTGTTGTTTTTACATGACAAGCAAAATTGCTCTGATCAGTACCGGCAGTAGAGTTATTAGCGCTCTAGGCGATTAAACAAGTATGCGTCCCTCTCCATATAATTAGTATTCGTTTTATTTTAAATAGTTATCTGATGCTAATAATATCTTAATTCTAAATAAATAGGAATTGCGAACAGTGTCTGGTAATATTAATAATTTATCATCTATGGACTAAATTATTATATACCTATCATATTAAATGATAATCAGTAAAATGGATAGAATATTAGAATTATATTTCTTTATTTTTTTTTAGTTTTAACATTATATAATTAAGGTGCCCCGCCCTTCAACAAGCGCCCTAGATATAGGATCAGGTTACCCATCTATAACGTCGGCTATGGTCTCTGACCATCACCAAACAAAAAGTAAAAGAGGGAAAATGGATTAAAATTAGTACTCTGAAGTGGTCATTTTTTAAATATCTCAACAATTTTTGAAATATTTAAGAAAAACGTAGGTAAAAAGTAACCAACATTCGAATCCTCGCCACTTCATCTAATATTTATTATCTATATATCATCTAATATATTTTTTTTTTTTTTTGTGCCTGTGATTTTGACCAGAACAATTTTTTCAATAATCTCGAACATTTCTGATGAGATAATATTATATTACATAGTTAAAACTTTTAAGCAGATAATTTTAATTTGCTTCATTTTGATAGTTAAAAAATCATAATAAAAAAAAATAAATAAAAATTAAACTAATTTACGCAAAAAAGTTTTATAATGTTACGAAATTTAATGTTAACGAAATTGAATACGTCAACGAATGTCCATTAAACGATATAAGTTATTTAGTTGTTATCCTATAAATATTAATTATAATGACTCGAAACATTTACCCATGACTTATATTAACATTTTAAAGACATTAAAACCATTTTCTTTGTGAAAAGTTTGGATGTTAAAAACTCAACCAACCTTATTGAGAAACTAGGTTATTTTTCTATAACAACTATATTAAGAAATATAACTGGTTCCATTCAATCTCTTTCATTTATAATCGTTTTTTCATGATCATTGGTTTTTTCACTAAAAATTCTAAATAATTATAATCATTTCGAAATAAATAAATTACAATCTTCGTTAAAAACTATAGATAAAATAAACAAAATTTCATTCAATTTTTATTATTTAAAAATGATTTATTATTTTATTCTTTCGTTATTTATTGTAGCTTATTTATAGACATTTATTCTAATATATACATTTATTATTTGTAATAGAAATTCTTAATTTATAATATATTTTATAGAGATTTTACTATTCTACTCTTTAAAATATAATAAAATTGAATTTAAAAATATTTCAAATTATTACATAAGTTACATAAATATTAATTATACTAATATGATTGTATCTCAATTTGACCATAATAATTTGTTACATTTTCTTAATTTTTGTATGTACGAAATTAATTTTTTCCCGAAACAGTAACTGCAATCGTAATATGAATACAATGTTCCAAAAGAATACTGTATGCCCACTGCAAGTAATATTTTTTTGCGTCATAGGTGCCATAATATTGAAATTAAAGATTGTCTAAATTCAACTAACCTTTTTTTTATAATAATAATTATTTTTGTATAGTAACATAATTATGTAATAGTAAGTTGAATAGAATAAAATATGTTTTATTTTATTTTCTATTAAGTAATGTACAATCTTTGAATGTTATATTTATTTTTAGCTATTCTTTTTGTGATATTGAAGATGAGTAACAATTATTTATTTATAATGTGTAATATTATTTTTATATTCTTACGGATACGTACATTGTGTCATAAAATAGATTAGTGCTTCAGACTCAAATGTATTATGATTATTTTCAGAAACGTGTTAAGTCGTACAAGACTAATGGTTTTAAAATGTAAATTTTTGGAATTACATTTTGGTATAATATATATATATATCCAGTTTATAATCCGTCGTATACGTTAACAATACGATTTGTTAAAGAAATTGTCTTGTAATCATTTATCATACTAAATAAAACAATGCGTATATGTATAAACAAGAATTACTTTCTCACTTATATTATATAAATAGTTAAAAGACGTATATTATTAACGTATTATTTTTTATAAGAAGGGATGGGTTTTCTCTATTAACTACCTCTGTTTTTATTTGTTGATTTATTCTTATTTATTTTTATAATTATTTGTATATTTTTACTGCTGCAATTTTTTACACATACGTATTCTGACGCATCTTTATACTATTGTATATATTTATTATTATTTATTATATTACTCATATATGTATATAAAAAACACCTTTCTTTCTACGTATATGTTCGTTTGTAGTATACCTTTTTTAATCATGTCCACTTCCATTTTTTACTGTTTTAATGACAAAATGGCTGCCGACAAGGGAACAGAGTCTCTAGAGATTGCCGCTCATTAATTTGACCACGCAATAAAATGTATAACAGATGTAATAAATCGTACTATTTTTTTTATACTGTGTTTTTCATCTCTTAAAATGTTATTACATTTCAGGTACTACTTTTAGTGACGACAATTCGTATCAATGGTTGGCGTGTAATTATATATTTTGGTTTTTTTTTTTCTTAGAATGTTTTCTCTCGGGTCGCCAGAGTATGTAAAAATGATCGTGGTGGACCTCAGCAGCTCAAAAATCGATGGACATCATATTTGAAGTCTCGTCTCAATTGTTCTGTACCCGGCGAATTCCCTTTTTACTTCAATGAAATACGTGAGTATTATGTTATCCGTATAATATCAATATAGATGTAGATAAATTAGTGCGTAATAACACAAAAACAAAGAATAGAGGTTAGTTAGTTGGATTACCAGGTTATTACTTTCCTTCAAGTTTAGGGGAAGGTTTTCAGGGTTACTAAGGTTCGAGAGTTGATCAGTGCAATCGGATAGCCTTGTAAGCTAGATAAAATAAATAACTTGTACTGAGGCAGACGTGTCGAAGCGCCGATTAACCGATTATTCACGACTGTTGTAGAGGTAGAGTGAAGGTAGAAATAGTAGGTAACATAGGCACCGTATTCAGAGCTTATATGATGGATACTTTTCGACACTCGTATAAAAAACACAAAACTTATAAATGAATGCAAGACAATTGCACTTGATTCGTCACAAGAAGCTCGTGTGAGGTCCCCAGTTTGATCGATGCGCCCGTCCATGGAGCTAAGAGCTTGTTTCGCACGCATTGACGGCCTATGGACAAGAATCTTGGGAGAGGGTTGTGTACCTCTGTTAAGTAAGGGCGTATGGCAGGATGAAATTTTGACCTGTCCTTTGAGGATTTGATCTATTTAATTTTCAATAGATTATTTTTGGATTAGGTCTCAATTATTTGAATTGTGTGGTCTGTGCTCGTTTTGAAATAACCATTATTTATTTGGTTTTTACATATTAGTAGCATATATAATTACAATTTATTTTTAATATGTATAGTCGAATGGTGTACATGGTTAAAAGTATATATTAATTTATAATACTAGAATTGCAGTTGATTTAATGAACTATTGAAGTTTGTTGCGTATGAAAAAATAATATAATTCTTAAGATTCTTAAGATTCTTTTTAAATATTTTTCAAATAATCGTCAATAGTATACATAGAATGAGAATACAGTGTAAAATATAAATGTTTGTTACCCGTTTAGAAGTATTCATAAGAATTAAAATATCTAATTATAGGTATTTAATGTTAAGTTATGTATAAATCCCCTTCATATTTGACACTGATATTCATAAATGAAAATTTAAAATTTAACTATTTATTCATATAATAATCCTATTATTATATTTGAAATAAAGTCAACGTTAAAAACATTAAGTAAACACAACATTCAATTATCGGTAAAATGTAACTGAATATTATATTTTGTATATTATTGATATTTGAAATGAATGTCTTAATTTATATCTTACAACTTATAAATCTCATATTAAACTATTTTGTTGTTATAGTGATTTTATATTATCAATATGTTATCATAATTCATTAATGATTATTGTTTAATTTAAATATTTACGATATAAAAATATTTAAGTGATTTTCCATTGTTATAACTTTTCGCTGTTATGCTAAAATAAAAAAATTAAAAATTTTAAATATAAATAATTATTAAAATTTAATTATTTTTTTTTTTTTTTTTATCTAAACAATACTTAAAAATGTTCACATTTAAAACCGGAATGCTGTTTGTTTTCTTTAATAATTATATTAATAAATATTTTTTATTGAATAGTGGTAGAGTGGCTATTTTGATATTAATTTATATGAACACAGTTAACATATGTTTCGACTACAAAAATCTTAAGGTAATTTATTTACCTTGCTTTCTTGAATTCGATTGGAAATAAAACGGACAACAATAAATTGTATTGGGTTTTCTTTGATATTATCATACTGTTTATTCCCTGGGGCTTTAAAAAGAAATAATCGTTTGAGGTGATTTTATTATGAATAAAAAGTCACGTTTTGTGTACAATACGGAAAAGTAAAACATACGAATAAATAATTCAACTGAAACTGAAGTTATCATAGAAAAACTTTTTGAACATGGTGTTTCTTTTACCCGACTACACAATTCTAGAAAAAAAAAAATATTTGAAGAAAAAACGGTCTATTTATTTTTATTTTTTAAACTTATTACTATTTTTCATTTTCCACTTACTATCAAGGGAAAAAGTTCACCCTTGCCATTATTAAATGAATAAAATACATAGAGAGGCAAAATAAGATATGGGGTTTCACTAGTGGAAAAATTATTCGAGCACATTAAAGGTTACTCGCTTACGCATAGTTTTAATTATAAAACCACTTTCGCCATGCTGAATTTATTTTGCTCTCTATCTTTTTCTTTATTTTTCCTACTTTTACTTTCTTTCTCATTTCCTCTCTCATTACTTTATGATTATCTTTATGTTAATACTACGTACAACACAATATCTCATATCCTACAATAATGAATTATAAACTTTCATGTATATATTCAAAATTAAAACCACCTACCTATGTGTTCGAGCGTTTAATATACTTGTACATTCAGACTGTAAGTATCACATTTATAATTTCTACAAATTATTATTAACTATATTAATTTATAGTAGTTTTTGAAAATAAAATCTTGGAATTAATGCTATGGCAAAAAACATATTTAAAAATAAATTATCGTTTTAAAATTTTTATTCAAAAAAAATCGGTATTTTAAACTTTTTTTACCAAAAAATAAATGTTATCGAAATTTTCTAATAAAAGGTGTTATATAAAAAAAGAAGAGATTTATCCTCGTTTTCAGTTTCCGTTGTTGGTATATATTATGATATTATAATTAGTTATATCTATCAGAATACATATATATGATATATTATGTGGCTGAATTAAATTAAAGTATACAGTAATTCAATGACAGTTCGCTTTAATCGAAAATAAAATATTTTTAATCTTGAAAAAAAATAAAGAGTAGATATAATTGGATTGCGTGAACATTTAAAAAAAACAACAAACTACAACTACAAGTCTTATATATATCAGTAAAATATATGATTAATTGCGTTTATCTATTTTCGTTTTGCGTCCTCATCTAAATTCAATATATATATACGTTAAGGAAGACATATTAAGAATGTAATCAAATCACAATCATATTTATTTTATTTGGGTCATATTTGTTTTTCTATTATGTTGTATGAATTCGTATTGGTTGGAACACATAGGTGATGTGGCAGATTAATAACATTTATTAAAAATATTTATATTGCTTTTTATGGTTGATTTTAATATATATTTTATATTATTTTATATTATATCTCTGCGCGACAACGGATATAACCTCATTCTATGTATCTATTATGTACTTAAATTATATCATTCACTTTTTGAAAATGTTTTTATTTCTTCGAATCAATTAATTTATGTAGTTAATTAATGCTATTTCAAGGTAAATTTGTTCAGTTCAAATTTTTATTCCATTTAATCCTTGAAAGGAATAGTATAAAGGAATACTGCATCTTTTATTTTGATCGTGTTCCACGAGTACATTCTACTTCCACACAATATACTATATACACAGTGTATCTAAAAATAAAAATAAAATAAAAATTACACAAAGCGCGTGTACCAATTTTAAAATATATGTTCCTTATCTTTAATATATTGGCGCACACATGTGTAGTACATGCAACGTCTTAGATTTTTTTAAAATAGTTTTTTAAGTGTTAACTATACATTTTTCTACCATCAGATCGATATTGTGGGTATTGTGCAGTGATACTTATTCTAAATACATATTTGTGTTCTGCATGAAGTATATTTCAATTGATGCACTTTAATTTTTTTTAGATAATTTTTGTCATAAAATTAATGCAAAATAAAGATTGAAAATTATAAATTAATTTTCTAATTGTTGTCAAGTAAATCCGTTTTTAAAATACTATTTTCGAATTACTATATGAATCAAACTAACAATAATATATGGAAAGTAGATTATAGCAAACATTTAAGTTAATTATTATACAATATCAATATATTACATTATCAAACAATCATTGCAACATTTGTTTTTGTATTTTCCCTTTTATTTAATCCATCTTCAAACTAAATATATGGTGAGATAGTAAGCCAACAATGTTGGTTTAAAAATGTTTGTTGGTTTTTGATCTTCACACACACACACACACACACACACACACACACACACACACACACAAATTGTTTAAATATTCGTATCTTATATGCATTTAAATTAAATGTTCTACCATTGTGGACTTTATAGGTGTATAATTCACCGGTATATTGCAGTCTAAATACTATTTAAACTTCACTCTAATGTGAATGTGTCGTACTCTCAAAAGATACATACGATATTTCAAAACCACTTTATCAGTCAAGTGTGTCCTAACACATTTGTGTTAATATATGTCACACACATACACTTATTAATACTGGCAACATATCCCACAAGGGTAACCAATGACGCTACAACCACTACTGCATTGAGTGCTCGCACGTGCATTTATTTCACTGTCGTTTTTACAATTATCGCTGAACGTATTTGTATTTTCTGTTTCTCGCAGAGTCAGCAACTGACCTGGTGCAAGGCGTCTATGGCACCAAGCAACATTTCATGATGTACGGGGTATTTACAACCCCCGTCAATAGTATCACGGGGTCGGCAGTGTGCGCGTTTTCCCTGTCCGACATTCTCGATTCATTCGAGGGCGAGTTCAAGGAGCAGAACTATATGAATGCCAACTGGTTGCCGGTACCCGGGTCAAAGGTACCGGACCCTAGGCCGGGTCAGTGTGCCAACGACTCTAGAACGCTGCCTGACCTTACGCTCAACTTTATTAAAAGTCATTCGCTGATGGACGAAGCCGTACGGTCGTTTTACCAACAGCCAATTATCATCCGTACAAGTGTCAAGTAATTACCTGTTTTAGCAAAACAAGATTTATGATACCTATACTTTGAAGTGTAATCATACGTCAACGTATATATAATAACTTTTTTTTTTTGTTACATGTGCACAGTTATAGATTCACGGTGATCGCTGTGGATCCACAAGTCAAAACCATTGACGGAAAATTTTACGACGTTTTATTCATCGGAACAGGTATTTATTAAGTGTTCATTAACATTAGTATTACGCAAATACATTTATATATATATAATGTATTAGCTTCTTCTTATTATATTATTAATCGACTTCGCACGGAAGAGTCTTGACCGAGACAATTTATAGACAAGTTTGATGAAACTATTTGGTTATAAAACAAATAAAAGGAAATCTAGAATGAATTGTTATGATAATTTAGGTTGTACGTTGAATTACCTGGTTTTCACCATGGAACCGTTTTTGTCAGTGCCAATATTTTCTAAAATCTCTTTATATTGCATGACTAGAGTATTAGAAATACTTTGTCAATTTCAAATTCATACATTTTTCCGTTTTTGAGATGTAGCGATGATCAATAAGTGAGAAGTATTTTTTTAAATATATTTTTATTTATAGTTGTATTATCCAAAGTTTGCCTGGTAAGAAAGTTGTGAGTGTTCAAATCTTTTTTATGTTACTCGCTGTAGAAGGTATACTTTTTTAAGTGTAAACCATCCGAAATAACAGTTACAATATTTTTAAATATAAATATTATTTGTAATGTATGGTAATAGGTAAATTTTAAATTTAGCCATACTGATCATTTGCATTATCGTTCACTAAATTTAAAAAAATATTATTAGCGTTACAACAATGCTCAATTTATTTTGGAGCATTATGTTTTTTTTTTCGTTACATAAAAATAATTACGTTTATAAATAATTCAAGTTTTTGATTGAATGCTTTTCCTTGAAGAACATTTGGATAAATAATATTATTTTTTTGTTTTTCTTTGTGATGTGTACAGACATAAATCAGCAGTCCATGTAAGCAGCATAACTATTCCTAATTCAGTCAGCACTCTTGTAGCTATTGTTCTTGTGCTTTGTTGATGATCATTACAAAGGCGAGTTGCATTAGAAAATGCAAATAGTTGAATTCGAATGCCATATCTGTTAGAATAATTAGGATATATGGCATCAGTTTATCTTTGCTTTTAAATTTTCCATTTAAAATTGTAGTTCGATAATGTTGTTTGTCAACGTTTTTACCGAATAATTGGTATCATTGCAAAGTCGTGGTTGATTGATGTTCCATAGAAGGATGATGGGTAATTTTTAATGCTAGAACGAGCGATAGTATGCTTAGAAAATAAAATTAATTTTAGAATTAGTTTGGGTAATACACAACTTCATATTTATTCATTATAGTAACGATGTAAAAAATCTACTTGTACGTTGTCGTGTCTCTTGGAATTTTTTTTTATATGTTGAAATGTATTATATTTTTATTTTACATCGTTGTTTTAGCTGCTAATATAGACATTGAATAGACATTTGCACTAAACCACTGATGATTTTTGTAATTTTGCGCTGTATTTTAAAAAAACTTTGTCAATTAACTTATCGGTAGTTGTTGTGATTTCACAGAAATTTGTTGGCAATGTAATTTAGTAGTACTGTTTATTCTGACCAAAGTAATAATAAAAGTCTCGATAAACTAACATTCCGCCATCTATTTTTTTTTGGCGTGTCAATTCTCTTTCTATTGTATCTAACCAACGTTCAGAAAAGCCCTTGTAAATTAATCTCTTGCACAGAGATCCAAAAAAAGTGGTGAGTTTTATTTTTGAAGTAAAAGAGAGTTGCTCATAAAAATAATTTTCAGTAAAATTGACTGTTTTACCATTTTCTAGATGTACATTGAGGTGTGAAAGTGAGTTTCCTTTCTGTTTTTTCCGTTGTTATAACAATAATAAAATAGAAACTACTGGTCGGGTTTTTTTAGATGTACTGATGCTTCCTTTTTTTTTTTTTTTTCGTGAAAAAGTAACCTATGTCCTCCAAGATTCCATCTATCTTTGTGTAAAATTTAATTAGAATTGGTTTAATTTAGGTTTAGGAAGGTATAAAATATAAACACACATTTATTTGTATATATATATATATATATATATATATATATATTTCTCATCATGTTTATCTTCATTTTTTTCGCTATAAGTAGCAACATTCTCTTTTATTGATATCTTTCTTGGTTATGCCAGTAGTTTGAACATTTTTGTCAATGTTCATCCATTCATCATAAAGTTTGGTTGATACGTCGGAGGTTTCAACTTCTTTCGGATTAATATAGAATCACGAAATTATAATTTTGTTATTTCATATCTCTACAATAAATACCGGCAGTATTATAAATTTGCGTCAAATAGCATGTTTGTTTTGTTTTTTTTATGTATCATACTGTTAAATGACCCTATTCACCGGTGTAATGAGTTTAATGAACAAATATTTTTCTGTGCTCTAATATACGTGCAACTGGTACGTGTACTGGTCTGTTTGAGTTAAATAGAGGAATTAACCGTGAGTTCATTATGTGGCTACCACTGTATTATTCTTACAGTAAAAAAAAAAAAATGTCTTCTCGAAACGTAATAGAACTACCACCACTTTGTCTCTAATTTTGTTTCAATATTAAACTTGCAAATTTCATAATATTGATATTTTATATTTCTACACTCTAATTATATCACATCACAAAAATTACCAGACCGATTAGATTTCATTTTCACGCCTTAAATGCGTTTGTTCTGTTTACGTATACCACTCTCGTAACTTCATCCCGTTAATTTCCAATCGTTTTAATTTACATGCAAAGAGTGGATTTATTGCTAGGGCCTTAATAATTAAGGCAATTTAATACAATTATTGTATTATAGTTACGAATATTGATTATAATTTATAAACGGACGTTTCTTGCGTAGACAGCGGTAAAGTCCTGAAAGCAATTAATGCAGCCAGTGCAGACACCAACGAAAAAGTGAGCCCGGTCGTCATTGAAGAGCTCTATGAGTTTGGAGGTCCTGGCACAACAGCCGCTGTACGAAACATAAAGATAGAAGATAAGAGATTGTTGGTCATAACAGACAGACAAGTGGTATCACTTCCTCTAGATAGATGTCAAAATCCACTTATAGCAACTTGCAGGTAAATACATAGATAAATCAAAAATTATAAAATTATTAACTATAACTATATTGAAAAGTATAAAGATTTCTCACATTTATTATTATCTGAACACGAAAATTATATAATACACCAACACATAGCCTAGTAAAATGTTTTTCGTCGTATCTACTCTTACTCGACTTAACTTTATTTTTTCATTGAAAAGTGGTTTTAATTATCAAATATTTGATTCAATTTTACTCGCAATTATGAGTAAGTTAATGTAGTCATACAAATTTTTATTCATATATTTTATTAAAAATTGAATACTTTATTATTTAACTAAATATCTATTTACTACTTTTTGAATGCAGATAATAAAAATTGTTTAATTTCTCTCGATAAAAATGTAACAAAAAGTAGTGTTATAAAAAACTTAACAATCAAATTATATTCACAGTGTGCTTACACATGAATAAACTAAATATCCAAATTATATACTTATTATTGTTTACTACTTGTTTATTGTCATATTACATTAATTATGATTGATTAATGACAACTGCTTCATCACCACAGCGAATGCATTGGTCTTCAAGATCCATATTGTGCGTTCGATAAAATCAATAAAAAATGCCGTTCGATGCGTGAAGTGCCTACCAATCGATGGCATGAGTTCTACCAAAACATTCAGACAGGATTGCACCACGAATGTCCGTCGGGTAAATACAATGTTTTAGAACCCGTAAACTGTATTTTCATAGTCAAATAAAAAAAGTGTATGATTAATAATTAAATACATTTATTGAATTTGTTTTCGCATAACTTTTTTTAGTTTCGAACAGAAAAGATGCAAGTATTGGATTCGCTTCCAACGCTCAAAGCGGTGCTATTGGCAAGTCGATTGAAGATATAGGTGACACAATAAACCTTTCTCAAGACGATCAAGCCCCTCCATTCGGTATGTAATGTGTTCGAATGTCACTAGTTTTTTTTTTTTTTTTTTTAATCTCAATTATTTGATTTTAATTTATTAATATTGTTTGTTTTTCAATAAGGCGTCAATAACGATGACGTTAGAGTGGATGAACACGATGAAGGTAGCTACACTATGGAGACAGTGTTAACAGCCGTATTCGCTGCGTGTTTGGCCGCGCTGTTAACAGGTTTCCTGGCTGGTTACGCATGCGCTAGAAGGTGCACAAAAAGCGAAGATGACAACTTACCGTACCCAGACACCGAGTATGAATATTTCGAACAAAGACATAATATGAACGCGTTAGTATAATAAGTCATTTAGTTAATATTATGATATTTTTAGATTCTGATTGAAATGAGGAATTTTAAAATGTGTTTGTTTTTTTTGTGTCTGTGCATTAACCAGAGAATTGTTCCTATCATATCAAACATGATACATTTTTGGTACAAAATGTTGTCTAGTTAGTTTATTGAGTGGCATAATTTTAAGAATATTTCAACAGTTTTTAATAATCGCGAAAAACTGACTAACATTTATGGTATACAAATTTACGAAAAAATTTAATTTTTAATTTTATTATAACTCAAAAATAATAATTGTGGAGACTTAAAATTTTCACCGAATGCTTATATTTAAGTTCGCTATAGATATAGGTAAAATGTTAAAGTATTTTTATAAACTCTTTATGGATAGTTGAAAACTTCCTGTAACTTAATTTTTTTTGAAAATGTCAAAATTATTTTGATAGGAAAAAAGCTTTGAAAATGTAATACAAATATTACGAAAATCTACTTCATTTTCTCGTTAAAAGCTCATCAAATTATCTATGTAGTCAAAAAAAAAAACAAATTAAATAATAAATTAAAAAATAAATAAATATTAGAACCTTAGAACGATGCAAAAAATGTTTTAAATTGTTACGAAATGAAATTTTAACGAAATTGAATATGTCAACGAATGTTCATTAAACGATGTTAGTTATCTAGTTAGTTTCTATGAACATTAATCTTAGTGACTCGAAAAATTGACTGAGTACTTATACTAAAATTATCATTTTAAAGACTTCATAGATTCAAAATATTTTATTGAAGTTAGTGCTGTTTATAGAAACTTTTATATATACTTTATATATATACTTTACTATATAACTTTTTTATAGAAAGTTTTAATATTCCAACGTATTATTTGTAAAAGTTAAAATTTTAAAACTTCAACCTACCTTATTGAGAAATTAGGTTCATATACCATATAAACCATTTTATAAAATATTAACTTATCCACCCGATCTTTTTCACTCATAATCGTTTTTTTGAGAACAATGGTAAACTGGTTTCAATTTTAAAATATCAATGCAGCAATATCCACGGCCATCCCTCCAATTATCTCATCCAATCTAGGATTTTTCCCTTTTTTTCATATATATTTTATATGATAATATTTTAAGTTATTATATTGTAGTTTTTGATTAATGTCAGGTTAAATTATAATATCCATCGTATTTGAATTTTAAATGTTTGAGTTGTATTAAAAATAATTTTTTTAATTAAATATTTAGTTAAATTAATAGTTTTTCAATTTATCACTTTATATGTTATAAACGTTGAAAAAAATACTATACAATTAAAAAATAAATAATACGATCCTTATTTAATAATATTTCTTTATAATTTACTCTTTAAAAATACACTCATATTAAATTATATGCTTTTAAAACGATATGATGTTAGATTAATTTTATTAAATATAAATTAGAGTGATTTAGAAATCGTTCAATATAATTGATTACATTTTAAATTTTTAAAATTACTTCATTCCTATAAAGACATTTATAAAATACAAAAAATAGTTTATATTTTTAATGGAATAACTTAAATCTCCAAAATTATTTATTTTTTCATGTGTTTACTATTTTACAATAACTGTTCATCCTTTTTTAGATTCTGAACGGAGTGTTTTATACATTAATTTAAGTAATAATTATAATTAAATTTTACACCTGTTATGTTACAATTTTTTGTTTATTTGGTGTCAAAACATATCTTATTTTTTAAAATCAGTGTTTTGTAATATTAATCACTGTGTTGTGACACACTGATATTTCACAGAATCATTCCAAGTGAGTTGCAAGAAAAGGACAAAAAATGAACCAAAATTGTTGTCAAAAAATTAATAAAATTTATATTAGATACCGAAATATTGAAAAAATTATTTAAGAAGAATTTTGACTGAATTATTTCTAAATAATATATGGATACATACGTATATTATATTAAAAACAAATTATCTTTATATTTTTTTTGTTGTATTTCCAAGTAAGAAAATTTAAATAGTGTGTCGCCGTATAACAAAAATTGAAAGACTAGTTTAAATTTAAATGTTCATTTAAATAACTGTATATATTTATTTATATATATTTTTGATTGTTAACTTTATTGAAAAACATTTTTTCTGATTAAAATTTTAAATCATGTTATGAAAATATTTTATTTAAATATCTTTTTTATTTAAAATTTATTACACAATTAAAAAAAAAAATTCTACCAAAGTTCGTTAAAAAAAAAAAAAAAAAAAAAAAAAAAAAAAAATAGTTGTGAAGTAGTTATAAACGCCCTTTTGGGAAATTTTCATATCTACTACTGATTGTACCACTCTTTTGGCAAACTGGATAGAAATTAAATATATAATAATAATGTTGCTATAGCAACCACGAGGGGTTAAGAACCTTTTTGCTTTAATATTCGGAGTTAATGTATAATGTTATTTTAACATTAATTCAACGATAATTGTATGATGTCGACGGTATTAATAATGATAACGATAATAATAATAATGACGAAAACCTTACCGAGTAGCTAAATTCTTGCCTTACATAAATCGTTTAGTCTCACCGCTCTGTGGTATAAAATAATAACAGCCATTAAATATTACAGGAGAAGACTTGGTGAACCCAAGTTACTGCCACAAGAAGAAGTCACGTATGCCGAGCCCGTATTGATACCTCCAAACAAAGTAATACACGGTTCGCCCAAAGCTACTCTCAGACACGCACCGATGCCACCGATGGGCTTTACCCAATTCCAACCGAACAGCGCTCAAGACAGTTATTATTCGCAGCAACAGAATATCCGTGATCATTTTGGAACTCTCCGATCACAAAGGGAACACAAAGTAAATACGTCACACCACGTAATTGCATTTATAATTGTCGACTGGGTTGTGGTGGGGAGGAGAGTGAGGGTCATGTTTATGCTGCCACCACCGTTTCAGTTTTGATTTGAGATCAATAAAAAGCATTCTCCTGCGCAACTCCCCGCAAATGTTATTTCAGACATAGTAGCATTACATATTTTATTTGTATAAAATAATAAAGAAAATCTCTTAAATGTCTCCAATGTAAATTGTATTACTGAAATCCTCTTTTATTATACTTATGATGTGTGTGTGTGTGTGTGTGTGTGTGTGTGAAATTACAGCTATTAAATGGCTGCTAGTTTCTCAGTAAAATAAATTAAAAGAATACTGATATCGATTTTTTGCCACAAAAGAAAATGCGCTCCGATATCGGTGTTTTACAGCTTATACATTTACAGTCATATAATTTCGAACGTTGTTTTTGTTGCCTACCATTCCCCCCTCTCCTACACTCATTATACAGTGTTAACCAACTGATACCAATTCCACGGATACGTGAATTCCTGTGGGTCATATCGTCGCTTATCACGTATTAACGCGATTGAAGAGAATCGCGCCATGAACTCGCACCGCACAATAATCCGGCGACGTGACATCCATGTACAATATTGACGTAACGCACATATCAAAACAATATCCATGTATGTAGGCAGAATAGTAAAGGGTTCAAGGCAGACTCAGGACGGATTCTAAGTCATTAAACATACAATTAACCGAGGCGAAGCGACGATCCTTGTATACTACCTTATATAGTACTATGGAGAACGAAAAAAAACGTCACTTTTTTAGCGGCTATTGTTCAATTGACCTATAAACCAACGTATTAATACACTGTAGTTGTTTAGTAGTCAATATCTATATTAAAATATATAAACGTGATGGAAACAACATTTGTCATAATTTTTTGCAACTGAAGAGATTAGATAGGTAATGGTTTTTATTTTAAAAAGTTATCTGATTTCTTTAAGTCGGTATTAAAGTCATAGAAACATGATGATCACTCGTGCGTACTAATAGTATTTTCTTTTAAGGTTTTTGGCTATCTTGAGCATCATTTCAATTCAAAATGCAAACACCAATACAGGCTTTCTCTCGTAAAAGAGTGTGTACTTCATTCGAATCACGGTGGCTATATAATGTACAATTTGAACATTCTTTATAATGTTATAACTAGAAAAGTTTTTTCTTGAGAATTTCTTCCACCTTAAATTAAAGAAAAAGCATTTACTAAAACTTCAGATGATCTAAAAACGTTGTTTGAGCAGAAACATTTATCTGTTCGTATTTTAATTATATGCGGTAATTATATTTTTGTCAACTAGGTATCTTATTTTATATGAAAAATCAATGTATATTGTTATAATATTTAAAACTTTATTCAGATTTCATGTGCTGATAATTAATCTTCTTGATAACTTGATTTTATTTAAGTTTTTATAGAAAATGATTTTTTTAATTTATTTTATTTAGTAGATGATTGTTTGCAGTTCTTATCTAATTTTACGTTTGTGGAAAATGAACAATACTCTTCATAATCATTGTCAATACTTCTCAAAGTATACCTTAATCTTCATTGTCAATATATAATATTAGTAAGGATTCTAAATAAGCCCCATTTTTTTATGTCCAATCCACTTCATTTTATAAATCTGTATTCTGAACAAATTCTAATTTTTGTCGACTTAATTCAAAAAAATAATTATCGACTAGCTATTTTCACTGAATGGTCATAGTATGTCTCCTTAAGATAATATAATTTTCAAAATTGTTTGACCTTTATTTTTTAATTTATAGATAAATTAAATGTTCATGTTATCTTAGCTTCCTCAAACATTATTATTTTATAAAAAAATCTTTTGTCGTATTTTTTTTTAATAATCGTTAAATTTTTATACTTTAGATTAGACTTACGAAATCTTGTAACATATTTACAGTAAAAAATTCATAAAAGTTCAATTTAAACATTGAGAACTAGGTATACACAAGTTAAAAATTATTGTCCACAAAAATTGCGAAAATATATTTGTACACGTTAAAAATTAAATGTTGACGAAATATGGTATTTCGAATAATTTTCGGTAGTTTTATTCAGTGCCGTACCAATGTTTTGCGAGGCCCTGGGCATCATAAGAATTTGAGGCCCCTGAACACATAATATATTGAAACTAGAATAAAGATGTTGAACTCTATTAATTGTTATTAGTAAAACAATACAATATATTTTAGTTAAATACTTAAAATACAGAAAATTAGTGTGTTTGTGTGTCGATGGTAACTTAGAACAATCTAAATCCTAAGTCGTGGATAAAACGCTAAAACTGTTTTTTTTTTTATTTATTTCATAATGGACAGGATATCATTTAAAGCTATCTTAAAACGCGAGGCCCTGGGCAAGTGCCCCGTTTGCCCTGCCCTTGGGACGGCACTGGTTTTATTGCTATTGCATATTAATTAATTGTAACAACTTGAAACATTTCCCAAATACTTTAATTTAATATTATTATTTTATACACTTGTGGAAATGAATAGGTACTAGAAATTTAAAATTTAAAATTTATCTATTTACTTAGTTTTATTAATATAAAGGCTATTATTAACTATTTAATCTCCCGTTTCTGTTCTCACCTGATCCTCGTATTATATCTGATCCCCAGTATCTTGTCTTTCTAATCATTAAGTTATTGAGCCATCAGGTGTGTTTTTGGACACTTCGCACTCAAACTACCGACAAAAATTGTTATGTATCCGAAATTCTTTTAACTAGGAGCGGGCTTTAAGTATAATATTTGATCGTGTATCTTATAATTTTTTCAGAATGATGGGAACAATTACCACCACCGGGACGGTTTCGGAACAACGCGCAGCGTGAAGAAAGTGTACCTCTGAGGCGCGTCGGAGGGGAGGGCTAGACCATCGCGACAGCAAAACGCGAACGCTAGCAGCTCATCATCGCCTTCCCCTCCGAGCTCATCGCCGTCACCGCCGGCATCACCTTCATTGGCCACACGCATAACACCGCAACTACAGCAACAACAACAACAGCCACCACCAACGTCATCGCAACAACTGCAACAGCAGCAGCAACCACCACCACAACAACAACAACTACAACTACAGCAACCACAGGCTCCATGCAGTTTTATCTATAGAGCTGGCGTGTGATCCGTACTAAGGTTACAAAATGACTATTGTAACACTTAAACGGCGACTCTGTTTAAAATAATAATAACAATTATTACTTGTACGGTTATATAACTTTTCGTAAAACTTTAACGCACTAAGCGTAAAAAAGGTCAAACATTTCAGTTATTTAATCGGTTGTAGTCGCAATAAAAAAAAAAAAAAAAAAAAAAAAAAAAAGATACATATATACACACATGTATATGTATACACAAACATATTTAACTATTATTATATCATCATAGACGTCGATGCACGTTTCTATTTTCCAGTTGTTTTTTTTTTTCTTTAGAAATGTAAGATTAGATATTTTTTCTAGATCGCTATACAAATAATTTATAAAATATGTGATAGTTATTTTAAAAGCCTTTATATATATATATATATATTCTTTTTTTTATTTAGAATATAACTTTACACGCTTTAATTACGTAATTTATTTTCTAAACATAGTCTATTTAATATATTTATATTTTTTTTTTTTTTTTTGCCAAATATTTTAAAACCATTTGTTTAGAAGAGTTAAATTATTAATACGTTTTAAAAGTCAGGTTATTTTATTCTTTAATTTTATTATTAGATGAATGTCAATTTTTATCCTGTAAATAGTCATCGCCATTGTATACTTGTTTCAATTTTATTGTTTATTTTTTATTTTTTATTTAACAAAACCAAAGCAAATAATACTATATAAATAATATTATTATCAATACTTATTTTTCTAGTGACCTTAATTTTTAATGAATAAAATATACATAACATAATGATATATAAATGATTTAATATTTTTATTATTTTTCTAATAGTTATTTTATCATTTTTTAACATTTAAAATTCATATATTCTACTCTGCTTTTTACTAACTATAATTATTATTATTATTATTATAATTAAAAATGTAAATAAGTTTACCCTTTTTTCTTACTCTAATTTATTTATAATTGAGAATGAACTTTAGAATACCTCAAAAAGGGACGCCAATGTTAACAAGAAAAAAAAATTAACTTACCCTTTTATTTTTATAGCAGGAATAAGTTATAAACGTAGAACAATTTTTTCTTGAATTTAGTTGTATGTATTAAATATTAATCAACCTATTTAGTTTAAAACGTATATTTACAAAAAGGCCAGATCAATAGCAGAGATATTTTTGAAGAACATACTTGTTTCAGTATAAATAATAGTTAATTTAACTACCAACTAAATTTCAAAACCTAAATTAGATTTTTAGTCTTTTTTTTTTTTCTAGCACATTTATTTTTTCACATTTTTATCACATTAATATATATCGTCTTCCATTGAAATATAATTATTTGCCATTGCACAACATTTAAATATTGTCGATTTATTTTCACTCTCAATTTTTGACTTATTTTATGTATAGTCTGTAGTAACGGTCCCAAAGAATTGTATAATGACTTTTTTACTTTTACTATACCACTGTACTAGTGGGTTTAAAGTTGTTTATATATTCCGTATGAAATATTTTCATTTATGCCTTGTTCAGTATGGGTTTTAGACTATAATATTTGTTCTATTATGTATGTAAATATTTATTTTTTTTGTTTTGATTATTAATTTTATTATTATTATTATTTAAAAAATATGTTTCATATAATATTATGTGTTCAAATTTATGAAGTGATCGTGTTCGTTAGCCTTGCATTTTTGGCTGTGTTCGAATTTCCAACGTGAGCGATCATTTTGAAACGTTGACTTTAAAAAGGAATTTATTCTTATAAAATTATACGTCTGAGCACTTTCCTTTTAGTAATTTTATTAAATTTTTAACACTGGAATATTTTGAACGTTAATTTTTTTCTAATACCATTACTAACAGATTTTTCTGTAAATTAATGAAAACTCTCATTAGCTTATTAAAATTTTAATTATATTTGTAACAATTGATTATATGATGATTCTTGACAGGCATATTATTAATGCAAAGAATGTCTCATGCAATAATTTAATATTTGTCAAAACCATCTTAATCATAGAACTAGTGCAAACGTATACATTTGTTTATTATTCTAAAATTAAAAATTAGTGATGTCATTGTATGTAACTCAAATGTTTATTTTTTTTTTTTTTTTATAATTAATTTATTTATTTTTTTTTTTTTTTTTGTATGTCAAATAATTATTAATTATTATAATGATATAATATAGTCCGCCATGAGGTTCTACCAAACTTTTTGTATTTTGTTGTACAAGATATAAAGGCGGATTGTAATAGAAAAACTAAATTTTGAAATCGAATTTAGTTTTCCAAATCAAACTAAGTAGGTAGTTGAACGAAATATGTAATGTTTAAAATATTTGACTGTGCTTAGTTTATTTTTCTATTAAATATTAAATATTATTGTCGCATGATATATAGGCGATAAAAGTTTCATTGTAAATTTTAATAATGCTAAAATTAACATTCCAAAAATTCTAATAAAAAAAAAAAATTAAAAAAAAAAATATTAAGTACACGTAGTTGTATAATTTTTTAACTGTTAGTAATTTTATCAATTTATACTTAAAAAATAAATAAATAATTTGTATTTTATACCTTTTTTTTTTCTTTTTTATAATATATTTATTTTATTTACTTAGGAGAGTAGTTGAAAAGTCTTTTATACTTTAGAGCTTGGCACTAACTTGTATGAAAATGAGCAATGAGACTGTAGAAGCTCTGAGATATAAAAATATTGCATGCTAAAATTTTAAAATTATCGCATATTGTATATTCGTATGTATCTACGCGTAAGTTAGCATGTGAAAGTTCCATTTATTTATAAACTAAACATTTTTTTTATATTAATTTTTTTTTTTTTTTCATTTGTAAGTGAAATCAAACCAAACGTACTGATTGCATACCTAATATTAATTACGGTTATTATAATGGTTAATAGTTTACATATTAAATAAAAATAATTTCTATTAGACATGTCTTGTGTATTTTCATTCCATTCAATCAACGTGAACAATGTTTATTTGTATTTTTAAAATTATATATTACCATGAATTTTACATAGGAAAAAAGAAAAACATGTATTGGCTTTTCTACTTTTTCTAGAGTCAAATATTTTTTTTTTTTCTAAATGACTATGCATTACAACTAGAAGTAAAGCTAAAATGATATCTATAATATAAAACTGGATGTCACACTCATTTAATCGAAAATACAATCGTGTAATATGCACAGTCTCCCTAAAACTAATTTGGTTGACATGGTAAATTTATGATAAGATCATATTCGAAATAACAGTAAATATTGTGCAAATGTTTTATCAAAACCAGAATCGGTTGATATTGTTCCGTGCAATAACAACAATACATAATAAAATAATATACAATAATTATAACTACTTCAACTATGATCTCACTACAAGTTCATAACAACAATTAAACCGTTGTTAGGCAAATTGTTCATTTTACTCATTTGTGATTTTTTACATAAATTTGTGCCAAAGTATATCGATGGGATCCCAATACTACTATCACATATATTTTTCACCAGTTTTGTAAAGTGTTACTAATATTTAAATATTTTTTGAATTATTTTATAGTATTCCAAATGGTAAACATTCTTTAAGTTTTTATAAATATTTTGCATTTTTTATAGAGTATTATCAATGAAGTATAAACATAATAAAATCGGTTTTATCGATTTTTCACAAAAAAGAAATATCAATAAGAATAATTGTTATCGTTCGTTGAATCGATTTGACAGTTCTATCATCATTTTTGATTATACCCATGAATATAATGTTGATAATTCTGAAAAAAAAATGCATAGTTCAATTAGGTTTTAGGCTTGGAAAAATTCACAACAGTAAAATATCATATGAGTTTTAGAATATTATAAATTATAATATAAAATTTATCAGATGACTAGCTGATCCGCCGTGTGTTGCAACGTTGCCACCGAAGGAAATTCGGCAAAACTTTGAAATTCATAACATATTGTTTTTAATTTACAATTTTTTTTTTTTTTTAAAAAAAAAAGGAAAGAAAATAAAAATTAACTTATTCGAACGCATGTGGATACAAGTTGTTTTTCCTTCTCCTACGTAATTAAAAAGTTTCCGGAAGCGTGATCCAGCCATGTGCTCAAAGCCACGTTTAATGGGGGGGGGGGGGGGGAATTGCCTCGAGGTGGCAAATAAAATGATGTTGATGAGGTGGCAAATTTATGAAGATCAACATAAAATAAGAAATATATAATTATAATTTTTCTCGTATGACTGTATAACTATAATACATAATATTATGAAATAATATATACGAAATATATATTTCGTTCAAAAATACCACGAAAAGGTCGTAGTCTACCGTTGCATGTTACAAGACGATAAGAATTAAGTAGTTGTTCTAGTTGTACTGTTATCGTATAAACTGTTTTCGTTATCCTCTAAATTTTTTCCTCGAAAATAGTCGGTCACAAGTAAATCGTAATATTTATCTCGGCAATCGGCACCGTTAGATGTGCAAATATATTTTCAGTTTGACGATTTTTTTTTTTTTTTTTATTTAAATATTTATCGCTCTTGCATAGTACACGTGTATCCTACCCGTTGATAAGCTACTGACTGCAATTAATAGTGCGGTGAATATAATTTTCTTAAGAGCGGCATATTTTAATTCCCGACATAGCTCAACGTGGCACTGCACGTACAAGCATATATGTTGGAATGATTGGAATAAGTAGCAATAGTACATATTCCTCCTTGAGCTATCGATTTAAAACTTTAGCTTCATTGAAATCGTTCATCATATCTTTCGCGGAAATTCTTGTACCGTTGCAAAAGCTATGATGGATTGTTTTTGTAGAGAAGAACGACCGGTACGCGAATTTTCATCGTTAGAATGCGCGGTGACGTACGTGGAAAATCAAGTGAATTCAAAAACTCCGTTGGGCAAATAATTTTCGCAACTTCAACAACTTCGCTTTTAGTTATCAGAGTATCGATGGACTTATACGTTGTTGCTTCGCCTGATAATCCGTTTCGAATGTTGACATTGACACGTCGTTGTCCGTGTGTGCTAATATGGCTCGTGTACCTACCGAGCCACTGATGATTTTCGTAATCCCGCGCGATATTCGGGAAAACAATTCTAATAGATTTGTCTTTGGTCGACACCGACTTACAAAACTCTGTTGACAACAATATGCATCGCATAAATATGGTCTGTTTTCATTTTCTCATTTCCAAAATCCAGCAACAGCTTCGCAAAGTATTCATCATTTTGTTTGATTGAACACGCGTATTGGTTTTCAAAGTTAATTTTTTCACGTGTCGCCTGATACAACTGATCATTCGTAGAGTGTATTAAGTACATCGGATGTTGTTGGACGTGGTATAACTGGCGACATTTGTCGAAAGTCACCAGACGATAAAGTTAATACTCCACGCAAGAGCTGCTCATTATCTTTGGGTGTTCGATTACACGCTACTTATTCTTTTTGTGAACTATTGTGCATTCGTCCCATGTGATGGATTTACATTTTTGGAGAACCTTGCCCATTCCGGAATTTTCGGCGATTTCGCACTATGACGTCTCAGTTGTGCTTGCAAAGTCAACGGCAATGTTAGTGCTGAATGCATCGTTGTTCGACCACCATCTAAAAGGTTTGTCGCTATTGCAGATTAAATGTAATCGCAAGTGTAATTTTATTCCGTGATAGAAAGGTTGCCAAAACTAGTGGAATGATAAATGTTTTGCATACACCTCAGGGCGCAACTAAAAATTACATCCCAACGTTTTTATTAGTAATTGTTTGCATTATCGTGTCACGTACAACGCGTTCTTTTGGAAACAATTTCAGATGTTTTATTAAGTTTACCCAAATCATGGATTTCGAAAGTGTGTTTTACGTTGCAAATTTCGATCATAAGCGTAATTTGTAGATCTATTCGGAACACACATTCCCAACTACATCAGCCCATGGTTAGCTATTGACAGATATACATCCTCAATGGAAACCAACGCTTCATTATACGTATTAATTGTTTGCGAAATGCATGTTCCAATTGTGTTTCATTTCTCGCCAAACGGCGTAGGATGTCTTTCGTTGTAGTCGAGCAGTTTTCGATGCACCAGCGAGTGCTGTGTCTCAAAATGCATCAAACATATATTATATACATTTATATTTTATTATTATTATTTTTTTCTTTTTGACACAAACAATGCTTATTGCATTTTCAAATTGCCGTGGATTTTCTTCTACTGAGATTGCAGCAATGCGCGACGGGTACGCTTATGTAGATATTATATAAACTACTATAATAATATGTACGTAGGTTAAGATGTAATATACCAGAAACCTTTGGGTGAGTGTACTCAATAACCTTCCAAAGTTTCACGACAATCGGATGAATAGTGAAAGAATGCACAAAGGACAAATAGACCATGGACGTGCATTCGCTTTTATATAATTTATAAGTTTATAGAATACCTACCTATTCAATACGAGTACTGTATACTTCCACGAATGAGACTTCAATTTTTATCTCAAATACCACGAGTTTCAATGGGAGGGTTAAATAAAAGTATTTAAATACTTATAGAGCAATCGTAAAATACATTTTTTTTACAAGTATTTTCAAAATATTTTTAAGACTTTTTCTTGTGAACATTAGTATAGGTATTTTAATATGACATACATTGCTTGACCTGTATGTGTGTATAATTGAAGTAATGCAAAAAGTATTTTATACCATGGGGTAGGAAAAGACGTAAAGGGCGTAACCGTAACAAGTTTATCTGGTAATCTATCAAATTGTAAGTATTTCAGGATTCAAATTTTTATATTAAAAAAATAAAGTACATCTATATGAATTGTTGTCTTTACGATTATTTATATTTTATTTAGTGAGCAATATACAATTTTAATACAATACTATCTTGGGCTTTTAATCGAAAATATTTAAATAATAATTAATATAAAGAAAAATAATAAGTACCTGTTGAGATTTGGGGTATCTGTCGATTATCGGGAATTTAAAATCAACGACTTTTAAACATTAGATCTAATTTATTAAATTCATTTTGAATTATTCAAATAAAATATGTATTTATTGAAATTTTAAAATTATTTTTGAACTGTTTGATTTACTTGTTGAGACAAAATGAATTATGATAAATTATTGTAAAACATTTTTCCTATTATTATTTGCAAATATTGATTTCCTCTGATATTCAAGAAACAAATAATTTATCAAATAATTTTAAATTAACTTATGCTGTAAGAAATATATGGTTATATTAAATCAATAGATAAATTAATTATGAACATCATATAGAATAGAAGAAGCTTTAAAAATTATTTAATTATTGTAAAGGTGAACTGCAAAAAAGTAAAAACGTAAAGAAAAAAAAAATTATAATATAATAATATGTATATATTATTAAAAATATAATAATATTAATTGATTTTTTTAAAAAAAAAAAAAAAAACCTTTTAATATAATCATATTTTTTATCAATGCTATTTGTTAGAAAAATAATAAAACAATAAATTGCAGCTGAAACGTTATGAAGCTCAAATCATTTTTATGAAAACTTTAATAAACGATGATAAAAAAAAATAAAAATATTTATTTGAATTATATTTAACACATATATACCTTATTTATTTTATTTATTTATTTATTTGTTATTTAGATAAATTACAATACAAATTTAAGTATTGAAAATTAATAAATAATAGAACAAAACATAAAATATTATGTAAATCATGAGTAGTAATATTAATGATAGATTTAGAAATACGAAAACGGTACACAATACGATAACTTAATAAAGACACTTAGCTTTCTCAATACGAATGTCATGTAAAAAACAAATCCATATTTTTTATTTCATTATACATTCAAGTATTACGATCTAAGGGTATGTTATAGCCATATAAAGTACGGCTTATAAGGCCTTTTATTAATTAAATTGATACAAATCGAATATCCAAAGATTGGAACTTAGAAGAAATTGATTCTAAATTAAGACTAACTTGGAATGATGATAAAGAAATATATGACGATGGATTGAAATGAGTATTTTTCTTATATACAATAAAACGTACAAACGATATTTGGATACGTTCAAGTGATTCAATAAGAATAATTTGTGAAGAAAAGAAAGAACAAAATTGAACTTTAACATTGGTCTAACTAGTGAGATCTCTCTTTTTTTATAAACTTTCAAAACACAACTCATTATTGAATTCTTTCGTATTGCAAATTCAGAAACTAAGACTTTTAAGTGCTTTTCAGCATAAACAATTATAATACAATAAATATGAGAGGAAAATAATAAGTTGGATTGGAATATTACTTCCAAGTCATGATATATAATAATTTCAATAAGTTACCATCGATATGTTAGTCATTATTTAATTTAATATCAGACCGATAAAAAGAGATTTTAAACATTTAGCTGTGTCCACTAAAAAGCCTTAATCAATTACTTTGTTTTTATTGTTTTAATAACTTATTTAACAATTGATTGAAAAAAGTCATAAAAAATACCGTTATTTTTCTAAAACACGATTGTATTATGCTAAGTATTTAAACTAACTAGTTTGAAACTAACTTTGTTATGTATTCAGCGTTCTTAAATTTAAAATATAAATTATAATAATAATATATTTTTGGTTTGAAAATATATACGTGCGGTAAACGGAAATTAATAAATTAATATAATTTTGCATTGGCCAATATAAATTTGTTCAATCTATATGACAACTTAACGGTAAACACTGACAACTATAGTATAAATATAGCTGTAAATCATAGGTCTTTTAATTTCCTCGATTTATATTTATTCGACTTTCCTGTCACAACATCGATGCTATTACTTTAAATATATTAGCCGTCACAGTTCATATTGAAAGAAATAACATCTCCGTTTTCTTCCAATACTCAACAAGTTTATTCGAGTAAAGTTACTTACGATCTATACAGCAGGTACGCAACGCGACGAAATGGAAAACATCCAACAGAACGCATCGAACGTAGTGGAAGACCAAAGAGACCAACAACCAGGCCCGGTAGCAGACCCTTTGGTTTGGGTACCGGTCATCGAAAGCGAAACGTCGACGACACGGTAAGATTAACGAATATCGTGTAATTATCGCAACTGCGCATTTTGCGGTCCGACACAACAACAAGCAACAATGATAATAGATCATAAATAATACCGTCGACGATTGATGCCGTTTTCGCAGGAACAATAACAACGGCATTGTGCTGTGGAGGAGGCGCGCGGTGCCCAACCGCATACTTCTGGTGCACGGACTCAGAAAAATACCCGTAAACTGCGATATGATTTTCAATCTTTTCCGCTTGTACGGGAATGTGCGCACGGTAAAAGTTTTGAAATCTAGAGGCGTGCTGGTCGAGATGGGAGACATCGAAGCGGCCAAAAGATGCGTGAAAAACTTGCACTTACTTTCGTTGGACAACATTTTCCAAATAAAAGTCTAGTGAGCGCAGAGTTATAAATTACCGTAATAAAATAAAATACACAAAAAATAAATAAATAAACAAAAAACCAAATCGTAGCATACGTACGAGCGTTGCCATTGCGTATAAATGTTCTGATATTACGACGGTATCGTTCATGACGTGCACCTCGCGTATGTTTCAGCTATACCAGGATCAAGTTGTTCAACGACAGCGGAGAGTCGGATACACTGGCGGACGGCACTGCCGTTCGGAAAAACTATCGTTCGAGTAGGTTCAATATATATGGCCAAGGAGAAGCGCCGACCAGGCGCATAAAACAGAGTCGTGCATTGAAAGTAAGATAATCATAACGCGTAACGGATAACACGAAACGAAACTAAAAACGAAAACTAAACTCAACTTAAAATTCAACTTCAAACTTAACTTCTTCTTTTTCTTTTCATTTCCAATAGGTTTTGCGTACTTTCGGCATATCGATCGACGAAACGATTGAAAATAAGACGGTGACGAATGCAGTACGGCCCACTACAGCCACCCGTTGGTCGTATTTCGTACCGACACTATTCGATTTCGTCGGAAAGCTTTTACTAGCAGCAATCGTTTCCTACTTGTTTCTCTACAGAGCGCCCGAGGTCCAGCCACCCGGTGCAACCATGTGTTCGATCGGTATCGTTGAAACGAAGGGCATCGAATCCGCGGCCGACGCGGTATTGCTTTTGAATACCTCCACGACGTTCGACCCGTCAGGTACGCTACTTCTACTGCCCCGATCGAAAACGGTCGCTTTAATTAGTGCTTGGATTTCTCAATTTTTTTTTTCGACGTATATTTATGATGTAACTTGTTACGATTACTGCGTCTGAATAGAAATATATATTTTTTTTAAAACGACACGCAGTACCGATTCCGAATTATCACGTCGAATAGTTTTTAAAATAATTTTAATATCCGTAGCTGCCGGAAGTACCGCTAAAGATCCGATCGGTGGTCATCCGTACGTCGAGTCTGGACCCGACAGCAGTCCGTTGCAGGACACGCACCAGAAACAATGGTCTGACGACCAGAACGATCGAAACGAAGAACACGCCGTCGTAGTTCTGCGCCGATCTGCCACTGACGCAGACCGGATCGCGAGCGTCGGGTTAACAATAACGTAGACAGTATAGCTTTAGGTGAACGTGCGTGAAGTTAGAATGTTCTCTATTACTCCGATAAGCTCTAAAAGAATCTCAATCATTTGCAACTAGTTTTCAAAGCCAATAAAAATGGTTTCCCCTCCAAATAGCCCCCGTTAAATTTATCACCGTTACAAATATCCCATGTTGAAAATATCCCTGTTACAAATGTCCCAATTAAAAATATCCTATTAATAAAATATCCCTTAATACGTTATCTTTTTTTTAAAAAACATTTATAAATTTGAATAAAACTTTTATTGTTTTTGGCAATGTATATTTCGACTTGTCGTACTATTTTAAAATCAACATAATTTTTAAATTAAATATACGTAAAAAAATATTTTTTTTAAATGAAAAATTACACACGAGGCCTTTTAAATATTTTAGTACAATAGCATGTTCACAGTTCATAACCACTTCTTTTAATTTCTCTCGTCTGTCCAACTTCCAACCATCAAAAGTATTAATCAGTTTTGACGTACCTAATTCTTCGTCATTAGTTGTATGACAGCGTTCTTTACATTGGTAATTTCTAAATTCAACACAGTGCCAAATATATTTATTTTCAGTTGATCGGTGTAAGCTATGTAAACATCCGTCGTATAAAAGTAGCTTTTTGCTTTTTTGGCTTTTTACAAAAATTAAATTTGACATATTTCGTTTTCGTTTTCGTGGATAAGAAACGGCCACAACGCACACAAGTGTAATGCCGATACCTTAAAATCGAAAATTTCAACGGTCTGTATTTGTCAACGTATTTTATCATTCTTATTATTTCAACAAAATACAGGTATTCTTATTACAAGTTCTATTGGTACCTGATTACGCGGCTTATTATAAAGATATCAAAAATGAAATAAACATAAATGACTATTATATTAAATTCTACTGATATACATTATATACTATGATATACATATAGTGTATACGTTAGTATGACTAACCTAGTTTACGAGAAGTTAAACAGTGGTTCTTAACTATGAACATGTTACTGAAATTAACTATTTGAAAAGGTATTACGTGTAATATCTATGTATATCGTTATGAATTAAGGGATAATATTAGTGGGGATATTTTGTATATAGAATATTTTTAATTGGGATATTTGTAACCGAGATATTTTTAACGTAGGATATTTGTAACGGGGGATAAATTTAACGAGGGATATTTTGAGGGTGCACCGATATAAATACGTCCAACGTATAGTGATTTTCTGTTAACACGGTATACTCGCTACATATGAAATGACACAATTGTATTGGCTCATTCAAAATGGCACATTTTACCGCACTTTACTGCCGTCGATATTTTGATAACAATACAATTATTATGAAATAATACTTTATACATAATTTAAAATGATTTGAAATAAATTGTTCAGTTACATTGATTAAAATGTGATTTGAAACAGATTAAAACTAAATAATACACTTTAGCTGAACTAATGACTTAAATATTTTTTTAGTCGACAATTCACCGTACATCTTAAATTCAGTGACAGAAATAAAGCAAAAACAATAATAAATAATTTTAAGCAGTAATAAACTTTGGATGAAAGTAGCTGTTAATAAAAAGGACTTAATTTATTTCTGTTGTTGAACTCAAGATGTACAATTAAATGGCAACTAATAAAATATTTAAGTCATTAGTTCAGCTAAATTGTTTAATTTAATTTTTATCACTTTTACATCACAATTTAATCAATTTAACTAAATAGTTTGTTTTAAATAATTTAAAATTGTATGTAAAGTATAATTTGATTATTTTGTTATCGAAATATCGGCTGTAGTAGAACGCAGTAAAATGTACCATTTTGAACGGGCCATTTCATTTATATTGCATATGTAGTGCCGAGATTATTTTTAATTATCAATTCATTATAATCGCCGATTCGTCCGATCAATTTTTAATATTATTAGTCATTATTTCGCAACTTATTGGTAATATCAGTAGAAAAAAAATTACAGCTTATTTATTACGATCGAAGAGCAAATTTCAGTTCATAGTGCTTGTGCATCTGGCACCCATAATTAATTTAATAATTTTCAAAAGAATCAAATAATAATTGCGGTGAATTTGATATCTCATCCAATGATTATTAATATTTTGATAGAGGTATCCTTATATGGTTTTACATCAAACTTGAAAGTTTATTTTCACATATGATTGAATCGTATAGATATTTAACTTCAATCAATTTTGTTTTATCTGTATAAGTAAATTGTTTTATTGATTACAAATAGTAAATTTATATATTCATACGCCTAAATCTTATCATATAAAGATCTTATTATATTTTCATATAATTCTATTAATTATGACTAGGTATTTACTATATAAAGATCTATTGATATCAGTATGATAATTGCTTACTCATATAAAACACTACTGATTCAAGTATAGCATGACTACATTACGAAATTAGCAACAAAATGAAATTAAATTGTTAAAGAATAATTGGATTTTTAAATTATCGAATACTAAGTCCGGGTACCAAATCCATAATATACCTTAATTATTATAATTTTTTTTCTGAAAATCATTGGGTGCCATAATACGTATACTCAAACATTCCGAATTGGATACTGCTCTGGCGTCACAAAAATTGTACTGCAGTTATATTTTAATAGCATTACTCATGGTTGTGAATAAGTTACCAAATAAAGACACCAATATGAAACTAGCCAGAGGTTTCAAGTTCACCCACTTCAAATTTTAATTTTCCACTGTCATAGTAAAAAATATGTGTTGGGTCTGTTTATATCGGTGTTACGAATTACTGCGAATTAGTTGCAAAATATTATTTAACACTGTTAAGTTATAATTATTAAGTGGGATTATTTCTTTCTTCACGCACGTGCTTCTCATTTTAATAAACGCAATGATTATTTTTATTTGCACAGTTTTATTCAAAATAAAATCTTTTTTAATTTTTCTATATTACTTACGCATGCTTATTCATATAATTCGTCCATAAAACGTCCTCAAAAACTATTTTCGTATTACTGATCCATTTATATGTACATATTACATATAATGTAGTATAAACTGTACACACTCCTTTCCTCTCGCAGATATCAGGCATTAAACGTTATCAACATTTACTTGAACTTCCTGACGGATTAGGCAAATTAGTACCACAGTTATTATCCTTAGTTCGGGTTCGATGAATTCATTCCGTTAATTTGGGAAACGGAAAACGTTTGTAAAATTTCAATAGCATGTGAAATCGCTGTTTTAATACAGTTGAAGGATAGATCGAATATAGACAATTATCTTAAATGTCCACACAGCTAATCCTTTTTTATATACGTTTTTACGTGCCCACTTATATTGTATATTCTTGCTCGCTTATTGATCTGTGTGTGTATATCTGTATTTCTACGGTAGGGTGACCAGACGTCCCATTTAAACGGGATTGTCCCTTTTTTTATTCCGATTTTAGAAGATTGTCCCGTTTTAATTCCGTTATTTCCATATTATTTATTATATAATGCATTAATGATTGTAAATAAAATATCGATATATGAAAAAAATGTAAAACAGTTTTACTCCTATATTTAAAATGTAAAACTCAAGTTAGAAGTAACAGATAACAGTTTTCGTGGACCGAGCGTCAAGTCCCGGTGCCGACGAACTATAAAAATTAGCAATAAGTATGAGACATGTTGAATAGCATAATATGTAGTTCTACGACTTAAAATTATATATTATTTATAAATTTATCATTAATTCTATGAAATATTATATTATGGTCGTTAATCGTTAATATTTTTTGGTAGACACTGTTGACAGTTGATCTGTGAATTCCTTTCCGTGAAGTTTTATTTTGGAAGGTAAAATAAAAATAAAATAATTGTATGTTATATAACAGAGATTTGGATTTAAACTCTCAAGTCATGTGTGATATATGTGAATGTATATAAAAAAGGGTTTTATTTGTTTTTGGAGGGGGAAAGTAACAGCTGTTCTATTTTTTTACTTTCTTAAGACTCTTATGGTCACCATACTCTACGGTCTACTAATATATTAGTGAATATTATTCATTAGAGATAGATAGTCTATCTTAGATGGGACTTATCGTTCACTAAAATGAACTAGTTCAATTGAACTAGGTCGTTTATGAACGACATATCTCTATTACATACAGTTTAAACAGATGAATCACAAAAAATAGTGAACTAATCTGAACTTTAAACCATTAATCGTTCACTGTGTATAGTAGTTCATCTAAATGTGAACTCGTTCATATCGTTCACTAAAGTGAGTAGCTTACCAATCAATACATTTCGAGTAGTACTAGCGCTTTAAAAATAAAATTAATTTCGTCCGCTTGCAAAATTATAAGAATTTTAAAAATATTATGGTAGGAGTGTTGTGCTTGAATAAACATACGTAAAATGTTTAAATAAATGATTTTATAAATAAATAATAATTTAATGGCACACATATGAAGATCAAGAGATTGAATAGTTATATTTTACTCACATTCCCACAAATAATTTTAAATGTCAAATACGTTTAAAAAAATATCTACTGTCTAAAAGTAAATAACGTTTAGTTTTACCGAATGGGGTAAAATTAATAATATTTAACGAGATTTGTTAGAAATAATAGTAATTAGTTTTCATGAAAATAAATAAGAAATTTATATTAATACTATTTTGATAGGTTACAATGGTTAAGATATACATTACAAAATTTTAAATATTAATTATTTTATAATAAACTTACCAGTAAGCATACCATATGGTAAAGAGCTAATAGTTTAATAATATTCATTACTATAAACGTTTTATTTACTTTCATTAATTGATGGGGGTCTAGTATATTTTGAAAATTCTGTTTTGGTGATAAATCATTTCGGTGACATGTTATTAGAATTTAGAATTTTATCTTGAAATCATCAATACTAGTGCGTACACGAAGTGAACACCTATCTTTACGTCGGATCACCAAAACCATCTTGAGTACCATCAACTCTAAACATACACGAAACCACCGTATGAAAAAATATCTCTTTATTTATCTTAAGGTAGATTTTATACAAAATTTGATAATAAAATGTAGAAAAGTTAAAAGTTCAAACATATGATAATCATTTTGTAATAATCAATAATATTGGATAGTTTAATATTTATTTTTATACATTTGTATACATGACCATTCGCCGAATTTACAAATCGGTAAATCGTTGAAATTGCGTGGCTAAAACGACATGGCCGAACTATCCTATTCTCTAATTGATTTATTGGTCATTAGATAAATAATACATTTATTAAGTCATTAGATCATTGGTTGACATTTTAAATCTATGAATGCATAATAATGTACTTACAGTACATCGAAATGCATTATCAAATAGTACGTACATTATTACATAAATCCAAGTATTCAACGGTGTAGGCTGGATTAGTGCACGACTGACGGTCAGCGCTGACATCGGTCGTACATCGGTAGCTATGTCAATGAATGCATATGAACAATACAGTGTAGCGCTGATTAATTATTACGCGCGTACAGCTACGTCGCGCTGACAAGAACTGTCGGTCGAGCTCGTCCGTCGGGCGTACACCGGTCAACCGACGGGCTATTTCAGTAAATGCCAACGTTTATTTCCACGCTGACGACCAACCGACCGTACGTGCGTGCACAAATATATGATTTTTGTATATGATATATGATTGTGTATATGACTTTTTTTTTAATATTACAATTTTATTTTATAACCGACCGAACTGGCCGTTGGCTATGGACTAAACGCTTTGTCACAACCGATGGTAAGCGTCGGTCGAGCACTAATTCCCGTCTTAGGAATGGTATAGAATTTATACTTATTATTTTTCTTTAAATAGTTATTTTCAAAAATCACGAATTATAACAGTAGTTTAAAAATGGTAGATACTTAAGTACAGGTAAAGTATTTTATTATAAATGCATGTACGAATCCCTATGAAGTAATTTCTCCCCAACTCGTTTCATATTAAATTTTTTCCATAAACTACTAAAATTATATGTGATACATATTTAACATAACTAAACTGGTGAGCAAATATATTTTTTGATATGATTTACGATTTTTATATTAATTACATTTTTATAATTTCGAAATGAGATCTAAGAAAATCGACAATATATTTAAGGCGCTCACGTTCTTATGATCCTGGATACACCATTGCGTGTACCTATCATATAATTGATTATAAACCATACAAAGTAGATTTTATATAAATTATAATAAAAGTACAATGCTTTTATAACATTCAGTAATAATGAACTGAAGATAATAGATACTAAGGGAGCAAATATTACTGCCCTCGAAAAAAAAAAAAAAACTCAACAAATGTCAAGCGGAATGTACCTATTTTTACTATCCGTTCATTTTAGGTGCAATCTACAATCTTTCTTGGTCCATGACTATAGGATATTACCGAATGGATGCAATTTTTTAACATAAAGAATTGTTCATTTATTTTTTTTAACGTGTTACAGCGAAACCTTAACATTATTACTGTACCTCCAGAATTTGAAATTGTAGCAAAGATTATATGATTGCTTGAACCGTTTACATCGTTTTTATGAAAAATTGATACGCTTCCAATCCCCCTACAGAGTTGATTTATAATTTATATATAAGTTATAGATGTAATTATAAAAGACTCTTCGTGCGTAGTATAATTGCACAAATACCGGCACTAACTATAAGTGGCATTTTTTAACGGGGGTGTACGACGTGAGGGGTATATTTATTATTTTCATTAAAAATGATATGTTCAATAAATACGAAAATAACGTCTTACAAATGGTCTAAAATTAAAAATAAAATACACATCAATAATTAATAATTTTCGGCTTGAAATTCCTGAACCAATTACCTTTAAATTGCAATGCTGTTAAGGCTAAAACTAATGTACTGAAATATAAATGAACTGCTCTAACCTTGCTGCAAAGCAAGAAACTTTGAGTGATTTTTGGTGGATAATATTTTTGCCTATTTCGTTTCAGTTGCCTGCGGTTTATAAACTGTCCGGACTATATATGCCACACATTGCATTATGGTGTCAGAGACATTACTGTTATAGAGATACGCACTTCGACACATTATCCGAACTCCGGAATTTTTCATTCGGAGTCAATCGGTTTTATTATTATATGTTCGATTCATGTGCTCGGTTTATCTTAATATTTTCCCAAGTTCTAAGTATGTCGTTATCGTTTGGTTGGTAACGCGATGAGACAGTGTACATGTATTATAATATGGATCATAAGAAATACATTATTGCAACATTAGTACATGATATTATTAAAATCGTTTTCTCGTACCAAAAAATTATCAAATGTTTTCCGAAATGCATTTAAAATGTTATCACAAACACATTTATGTACATCGTAAACAGCGAACGAGTATTATGCGGTTTAATCTTGTTACAACACGCCTTAAATGTGTTTTCTATCCAGTTTATTTTGCGATAACGTTTTTATTGTTAACTGGTTCGTTTATGGTAGTCGGCCAGAATACCATAACTATCTTTCATTATAGTTTCATTATAGTTTTTAAACTCGGCACACTGTGCTCTTTACGAAATATTCGTGGCTCATGTCTTAACATGGACAATTTTTATCTCTATTCTTCATTCAATCTTCATTCTCCAATATCTCCATAGAATTTTGCGTAGAGGGGAATGGGGATTCTACCATCTCACTGAGAATTTTATAATATACATTTTTACTATAAATTTAGCCTTCATCTCATAAAAGTTAAACTGTCTTGAAAATTCATACATAGTTGTTTATTTTTAATTTAATAGTGCCAACTTTTTAGACTTGACGAATTATTCTTTTCAATTTTCGAATCTTTTTCACCTACTGTGGATCATCGTAATATTTTTACAAATTTTACTTGCCTTTTTTCCAAAAAATTAAAAAATGTAGATGAAGATTCCTACGCACAACTTTTCAAATCATACTCTTCAATTTTGCACGATATTTTCAATGACTTCCCAATAGACGGAGTTCAAATTTGGCATATTGCTGGACAGGATGTCAAAAATTCTGTCGAGGCAGTGGATATCGTCAAAACAAATGCGTTTCCAAATGTTTACTAGTTGCTTCGGATTTTGGCGGTTTTGTCTGTCATAACAATGACGAATGAACGCTATTTCTTAACTTTGCGTTTTTCAAAATATACTTCAGATCAACAATGTTTGATCTACTGAATAGCTTAACCTTACTCAATATACATCGCAAGGCCGCCCGCAGAAATTTTTCTTAGGGGGGGGGGGGGAGAGGGGAACCGAAAAACCAATACACTTATCACAAATTCTGTTTTTTATTAAATCGTAAAAAAAAAAAAAATGTGAAATTGCAATAAATTAGGGTATAATATTATTTACTTTTTAATGTATAAGTATAATAAAAAATGAAAAAAAAATATTGATCAAATATTTATAAAAAAATGTATAACGTATAATGTTCCAGCCCTCATGATTATATTAAATTAGGTAGTAAATATAAGAAAACGTCGAAATTTTAAACAAATTATACTAAAGAGCGGGAAGGGGCGTGGCTCCACCTGGTCCCCTCTTGCGGACGGGCCTTGATACATCATGGTGTTGAGGTCGATGTGCAAAGAGTTTCGAAAAAGTTATTTTTCTGTACCTCACAGAATTAACTTATTGACTCAGAAAAATAGTTTCTTATCTTTTTTTATTGACTTTATAACCTAATGTAACATATACAATTTTGAATACCTCCCCTTTATTCCCTTGGATATTTACTGAACATGAACCTAAAACTCTTTAAGTTAATCAATATCAATCTATTTAAAGTCTAATCGACACACATAAACACAAGTCCGATCCATGTTTGTCTATTCACAACTATTGAATTTCAGACCATGTAAATTGTGGCTCTAAGGTCCCTTAAGGTCGATTCTAATAAAATACAATAATTATAAATATATTATGTTTAATGCATTCGTTAATGGTAGATTACAAAAATCATATAATGTACACATTACCCGGATAAAGTGAATACTACCCATATCTAATGGATAAAAATAAAAAAAATTATTTGTAAAACGTTAATTTTAAACATTAACTGGGTAATCGATATATTATCTACCATTGTATTAATAAAGGGTTTTGATAAAATATTAATTGTAAAATACATAATGATAAAACGTGTGCTTTAATGTTGTATAATAATTTTAAATTTCTGTACGGAGCTATCGATTTTCGTGTTCATTTATTGAGCTTATGAATGTTTGACTATTTTATTTATTAAAATGTCTTTTTAAAAAGAAAAAAATTACGAGAATTTTAATAAATTAATTAATGAAATTAATAAAAATTCAGTGGATTTAATGAAATCAAAATATTATGACAAATTATCCGAATTATGGAACGTTAAATGTAACGGAAAAAAAAACCGGATGGGCCTCGCTCTGCTGTACAGTTAAGGGTGGAGTGCACCTCGCTTATAGGATAGGTCATTATTATAATGGATTTGTTAAATTTGAATGCAATGATAGATATCATTGTATACGAATAACGATTCTGAACGGAGTTCATATGTTTGTCTAGGATATAATACATTGTTATTTATAAACATTGTAAAAAGTATATTTTATTTTGAAACGATAAATATATTTTTCAATTAGGATCGGTTGGTAGTTGCATACAGCGATATAGTTTGTCAGTCTAGAACATTCTACATTATATTATATTTTACATGTAATTTTATGTCAATATTCGATGTTCAAACGCTTATAAAAAAAAATTGTGCCTATGGATTTTAATAATTTTTGAATGACATTAAGAACTACTTCTGTGGAATCTTTTATTAAATTTTCAAGTATTTTTTACGAGTCAAATTTTTTTTATCACCGATTATAAAAATAAAATGTAAAAAAATCGAATATTTCAAATGCCTATACGTGGCTTAAAAATCAATATAATATTTTGAAAAAAATATTACATAAAAGAAATACCAATCTTAACAGCTGGTAGAAATTTCAAAAATCTGCGACTTATAATTTTTGAATTATAACAAATATTAAAAATCGTTCGAGAATAAATCGTTATTTTATGCAATTTCGTAAATATTTAAATTTCAAACAGTCATAACATTTTTTTCTCTAAGTCCGGAAGAAATTTTTTTAAAGATTTTTGTAGAGTAACTTATAGATAACCTAGTGTTAAAATTTTGAACCTTAAGTATGAACAGAAAAAATTTTATGAATTTTTATCTACAAAATAACTTGCAAATTATCGTGATTTTTACACATTTTATACAAATTTGAGCTTTAAGGGTATATAAAAAAAATTTGAGTAAACCGATCACCGATATTTTTTAGTTACGATAAGTTTAACTTATTATAAACCTTGTATTAAATTTTCAAGAGTTTTCGGTCTGCCAATTAAATTTTATAGATGTTTAAAAACGAAAAATTTAGAAAAATCGAAAATTTAAATTGTCTATAAATAAGTCAAAATATTTCAAAATACTTTGAAAACTTAACTATGTATAGAAAACGTCAATATAAAGATTTGGTGAAAATTTCAAGTTGTTGCAGTTTTTCGTTTTTGAGTTAGAGCATTTTAAAAAAAAACCGATATCTTTGTCAGTCTAGAATATTATACATTATATTATATTTTACATGTAATTTTTTGTTAATATTCGCTGTTCAAACGCTTATAAAAAAAAATTGTGCCTATGGATTTTAATAATTTTTGAATGACATTAAGAACTACTTCTGTGGAATCTTCTATTAAATTTTCAAGTATTTTGTACGAGCCAAATTTTTTTTATCACCGATTATAAAAAAAAAATGTAAAAAAATCGAATATTTTAAATGCCTATAAGTGGCTTAAAAATCAATATAATATTTTGAAAAAAATATGACATAAAAGAAATACCAATCTTAACAACTGGTAGAAATTTCAAAAATCTGCAACTTATACTTTTTGAATTATAAAAAATATTTAAAATCGTTTGAGATTAAATCGCTATTTTATGCAATTTCGTAAATATTTAAATTTCAAACAGTCATAAAATTTTTTCCTTTATTCCGGTAGAAATTTTTTTAAAGATTTTTGAAGAGTAGCTTATAGATAACCTCGTGTTAAAATTTTGAACCTTAAGTATGAACAGAAAAAATTTTATGAATTTTTATCTACAAAATAACTTGCAAATTATCGTGATTTTTACATATTTCGTATAAATTGGAACTTTGAGCACTTATAAAAAAAAATTGTGAGATACGATTTTAGATTTTTTTTTTATCAGTTAAGGAACAACTTATAAGAAACCTTGTATTAAATTTTCAAGATTTTCTAGGCAGCCAAAAAAATTTTATCGTTATTTAAAAAAGAAAATACTTATAAAAATTGAAAATTTCAATTGTCTATAAATAGCTTAATAAAAGTCAAAATACTTTGAAAATTTAATGGTGTATAGAGAACGCTAATCTAAACATTTGGTGAAAATTTCAAGTATTTACATTGATTATTTTTTGAGTTATAGCAAAATAAAAAATTTGATTATGTCGAAAACTGGTTTTGCGTAAAAACTCCCGTTTTTCCCAAATTTTTTTATGGTTTTTCTCGTCGCATTTAAAAAATATTGGAAATTTTTAACTTTTGACCCCCCAAAGTACCAAATAGATTCACTTTCCTTTCAGAAAAGTTGCTACATAAGGCAATCGAAGCATTTTTACTGCCCCAAAACGTGTCGACAGACACAAAAAAAAAAAAAAAAACACACATCATTGTAAAATCAATACATTCTTCACTCCGTTCAGAATCTAAAAAATTTAAATCATAATAGACTATAATTAGATATTTTATAATTGCTGGCTACAATAAGAATACTTGTGTAAAATACCTAATCTAGCACAATCTCTTTCCGGTGATTAAGGTTTTAAAAATATTTGTGTAAATGTAAATGTTTAACAAATAAATTGACAAGGAAATTTAAATCTAAGGGATATTTTGCAACTTCTAATGCCACCCGAATTCAAACTGTTCCATTAAATAACTTTATTTAATTTTTCAATTTTTTTTTTATAAATAAATTAATAATTTGATAATTCCTAATTTAATTAATAAAAAAAATTGTTATGATAATATGATTAATATGATTTGGTATTTTCTACTTCATACTTTAAACTGGAAAATATATAAACTCTACATTGTTGGATAATGAATTATCTGAACATGCCTGTAAACCCCACTTTTCTATATAAGATCCCGCATAAGATGCTGTTTTCCGTAGATGTCTAGTTATTTCCAATACTAGTCAATGTAAAACTACCTGTCAAGACGCTTGGTTTTTTTTTCATATAATCGGATAAGAAGCTCTTTTTTTAGCAGATTACGATAGAGCAGTAATCGTGTGAAAATAAAAATAGAAATTTTACTCTATGTGTACATATCGTATTTATCGTTTTATTTTACCGTACTACCTAAATTAGATATGTATTTAATTGTATTATGTGGGTTATGACGATCAAGGGGAGCTCTAGTCAATCTAATATAGACTCCTACAGTTACTGCCAATTTGCAATACCTATCAGAAATTCAAAAATTATTGTCTCCTATAAAAATTGCCATAGAAATGTTGGGTTATGCCAACGAAATCGAAATATTTCTTGGTGGAACACTTTGTTAGAATCTTAAGCAAATAAAAATAGATTAATTTTTTAATTATTTTTAAAACAGAAAAATTAATTAAAATTTGTATGTATAATTGATAAATGTATGTATTTATCTTTTAATGAAATTAAATAACAATAACCATTTATAATTAAATGTAATTAAAAATTATAGTTTATAAATGTCCTGTAAAGTCTTAACCTGTTGAATATGTTCAATAATAAAAAAATAAACTCAATACTTGGATCACTTTACTTTTTTTCGATTCTCACATAAGACATTTTCCCGCTTAAGATGCTCTATTGGAGTGGTCCCTTAAAGAGCGTCTTAAGCGAGTTTTACTGTATATAAGGTTGATAATGTATACATTTTACTGTTCATTTCAATAAGGTGTACATTACCCGGGTAATGTGTACACTATGCATTTTTGAACTCTACCCGTAACATAAACACAGATAACAGAATGATGAGTGATTGAACTAGAATAGTTGTTTCTTTTTCGTTTTAACCATCGTATTATACTTTTATACGGGAGTACTACTATATCGACTTAAATTGATAAATTGTATAGTACACTGCAAACGTGATACATATTGTTCTAATAGTATGAAAATAACAAAAACTTCAGGAAATGTGTTGAGGAAAAGTTTTCAAACTCTCTGTATCCGGTATAATAAATCGTATTAACATATTATGTTATGTACAGTGTGTGGAAACCCGTTTTATGATTCCACTGTCGTTAAAATACATAATATCAGTACCGATATAGAAAAGAAACAGTTCATTCGTTATTGTAATTTTACCAATTGCATACAATTCACTACATAATATTTTTATGAGCTTGATCAAGAAAATCAAATTTTCAGCAATCAATTATTATGATTTGCATATTTAATGTTCACAAAATCAAAATGATACTAATAATTTTTAATTAATATAGTTGATCATCGCCATTTACATTTTGGTCTGTGTGGCGGATTTTTGGTAGAAAAATAGGACATAAATATATTGCTATCCCTGCATACATTTCAGTGAAATCATTTGTTCGTATTTGGGCTAGTTCTGTGATAGTGTGATACGTACCAATAGACGTACATAAGTAGTTTTAGCAAAATATATATGCTTCAAATGGCATAATGTATTATGGTTTGGTAGGGCTCCAAATTACGAATACATAACACTAAGTCAGTCTTATGGTTGATATATGAATAAGTAAATTGTAATGTAGTAGAATTTTGGAGTTTATGAGAAGACGAAGGAGAGAAAACCTATTGATCATTATTTTTTTTTCCCCCAGGTTAGTATTAGTTAGTATTAGCTTAGGCATTCAGTAAAATATTATAATTGTAGTCAGATAACAATATTTTCAGCCATCAATGTAATTTGTTCGATGTATTTAAAAATGCACACAATGCATATGCTGTCGATTTGATATCATATCGTAACAATTACTGCAATATTATTGCGTACATATATATAATAAGTATGTACGTGTTCGTATCATATTCGAATCTCATATGGTTGACATGAAAAATGCTCTGGTGTACGTACCCATACCATATATACCTATATATATATATATGTATATATACCTATATATATGTTTATATACCTATATATATATATATATATATAAGGCTACTAGTAACTATGGTGACCATAAATTTAATAATAAAAAAAGGATTTGTGTTCGGTAAACTGTAAACTGTTCGAAAAACACTTTTTAATAGTTTCACAATATAAAGTTTGTACTCGTATCAAGGTACTTAGAAAATTTACCCTTTTTTAATGTTAAACATTTTAGAAAATTTTTTTTTTACTTTACGTATGTATTTATTTAATTTATAATTTTATTTTTTCAAGTTTTAAATCACCGTTTGAATTCATTATATACTATAGGAAAAATATACTATAGGAAAGGTATAGATGTCGCCGAAAAATATAACATATACGTTAAATTGTATTCTTACATTTATGCTTTATAATAGCTGTCAGTGCCTGGAAGTTATTAAATATAAAATGTTACACATCATAAAAAAGAAATTCACTTTAATTGGCTTTTTATTTTTGTAAATTTTAATGCTAAAAAGACAGTACACGAATTTTTTGATTTTGTGGACAAAGGTTTCCTGACTATATAATTTTATTTTATTGGGAAAGTATTATCTTTAAATCACCGGAGAAATTATAGCTTTTATTTGACATTGAATCTTCTAAATCACATATCTTGATATAATACAAATAACTAAAAAAATATTATTTATAAGGCAATATATAAAAGTTTTGTTACATACCTACATTTTGAGTATTTCTATTTTACAACAAATACGAGTTAAACATCTTGCTTTCTACAACTGTTACTTTTTTTTGCTTTAGCACAGCGATTCCCAAATTTTTTTTCTGCCGGACCTCTTAGAGATAGTAAAAATAATTGTAAACCACTTAATAAAAATAAAAAAAAAATAATAATAAATAATAATACTAATTGTATTACTTTATTTTCTAAATTAAATGTACTTACATATTTTTATGATAAAAAAAATGGATAAATAGATACGTTATTGATATATTAAAATATGTGTGTGTTCAATGTGATGGATGATGTTTTTTCTTGGATAATAAATCTGGTATTTTAGGATTTAAATTAAAATGTTAAATACGTGAATCTGATTATATATTTAAAATCCTTTTTCACTGAAATAATTATTGAAAAAGGCATCAATGTTCTTTTTACTGCTTCTGATATTTTTGGATAGTCTTATTCTTAACAACCAAAATAAGGATAAAAGAGAATCTTTGAAAATCCTATTAAAATTAAAATTGCTGGATATGTTGATTTATTGATTTTCTTGTGTTGTTGTTAAGCTAGTAATTTCAGGGACAACTGCAATGAAAGGGTCTGCTACCCAATTTTTATTTTTGTCAGGAACTGGAAAATATTTTCGTAACAAAGATCTTAAAATCTGAAAGTTTTCAATAATTATATTTTATACATCCCGAGGAAAAACTACTTCTGATAATTCTAAAAATGCAAAAAGAGTTGAAAAGTGATTAAAATTGTTTTGAAGTGAACGTTTTCTCCATAACTCAAGTTTTTTTCAATGTTATTGTTTCATATTCTAATAACGTGATAGGAGTGTTATTACACATAACTAGAGGTCGGATTTATATTCTCTTTAAATCCTTAAAATATGATGTTTTTATGTCACATAAAATAGGCAATATATTCAATTAAGTTTCTTTGAAAATACCAATTATATGATGTTTTATGTCCTTAAATATGTAAAATATTCTTTTAATATAAAAAAAAAAGTAATTTTAATTTATTTTTTAATAATTTGGTTTTAAATATATTTAATTTAATTAATCAATTTATCGCACTCGGAAATCAACACGAGACGAGACAGACAACTAGTATATGACGAATAGTCGTGACAGCTAACGATATAACCGATGTGCTATTGCAATCGATAAAGAATACCTGGAGATTATTTTTTATTAAAACTCAGAAACCCAGAAATAAATCTTTTAGTGAGCATTGTATTTATCAAAGTTCTGATATACGTGAAAAATGTTCATTATATGTTGATATTACAAAAATATTCTCAAATATTCTCCAACGTGTAAAATATTCTCTAATCCCTAAAATATATTTTTTAATGCAATTTAAATTTTGTTTTGTGAATTCTGTGTTTCATGAACCGTAAAGATTTCTCACTCCCATTTAACTGCATAGAATAGAAACAAATATGTAAAATCATAGAAATCCTTCCTCTACACATAACCTATCAATTTATAATTTTACAAAAAGTAAAGAAACAAAAAAATTCCTATTAAATTCTTTACGTTAGATGAATATGTAAAATGGCGCAGTCTGTAGAATTTTAACAATACCATAGTAATAGTGTTCAAATTAAAACAAATAATTAATAAAATGGCGAAGTTCAAAATACCCAACATACTAAAACTGGACCGAGATGTGAAATTAAACTATAAATTATTTCGACAAGAAGTTGAGATATTCTTCACAGCAACTAAATTTTAGTTACTAAAACCAATAAAATAACAAATGAATCTCAAGTTGCTTGACTTTTGAACATAATGTGTGCAAAAGCTAGGAAAATATATTTCCAAATAAAAAAACGAAATTAAAGAACAACCAGTAAGTGCAATACTGGACGCATTAAAATAAAAATGTATCCTAAAAAAACATTTGGTAATGTCTCAATTCAAATTTTTCCAAAGAAAACCAAACCAGTCAGAACCGTTTGTTAAATATTACATAGATCTAAATCACGGTGAAAATAAAAAATAGGACAAACATTTTTTTATTTTTTCTACTTACATTTAAGTTACAATTTATTTTAAATTATAAAATAATAACTAATAATAATTATAATATGTTGCTAATATGACTTAGGGGTTTATGTCAGTTGCTCATCCTGTCCATTATTAAAATTTACTCAGTTGTTATATTTTTGTGATGAACTGATTTTATCTAATAGTTTTGGCTTTGTTAACAAAAAATTATTAAAATCATCGCAAAAATATTTTTTGAAATGACTTTTCATAATTATAATTGCTTTGATAAAAGGTACAATATATCGATTTTTTCATCCATCCACAATACATTTGTAATGGAAAATATTCTTTCAATTGTAGTATTAGTTTTTATTAACAATGTATAATCATATGGATAAAACGGGATTAAAACGAGACCATCTTCTGAAAAAGGGATAAAAAGCGTACCGTTCAGAGTTTGTTAGGACAATGGGACATAATGATTAAAAAAAGGACAATCCCGTTTTGAACGGGACGTATGGTCACCCTAATATAAAATAACTAGTAAAATATTGTCAGTTCAAAGATGCTGAAAAACAATTGTATGCTCAACTCAATTGTTTTGGATGTTCAAAATAAAGAAACTTAATAAAAGCTAATTGAGAAAAACATGGATTTGAAGCAAACTGTGCGATTCTGTCAATCCATTAAATTAACAAAGAAAAGTAGGCACGAAATTGAATCAACATTAATAGTTGGCAGGGGTATCAGTAAAAAGAGCAACATCATAATAAGGACTTTAAAGGTAAAAAGTTGTATAAAAATAAAAATAAATTGTTAATAATAGAGATGTTAATAAAAATAGTTACAAAGATATAAAATATTTATGTAAAAAATATAACAATGAACACCATCTAAAAAGTTATCCATAATTTGGGAAGGAATTTAGTAATTGTTCGAAGATGAATTATTTTGCTGTAGGTTGTAAATATAAAAAAGTGAAAACAGCAGATATTGTAGAAGCAGACTGGAGAAATAAGTACTTCAATATAAATATCATAATCAGAGATCTTAACGAGTAAAGTAACTTAGCGAAGGCAAATGGGCACAATTAATATAAATTAATAATTTGAATGTAGAAATAAAACTTGATACATATGACGAAGTTAGTATACTACACTATAGTTTTTATAACAAGTCGATATCAATGCCTACAGTTGTAAAGTATGACCTAAGAATAGAATCATTTGTAGGATTTTTAATAAAACCATTAGTTATAATATGGGTAGAATGTCAAATTTTAGGGTAAAATGAAAATAATAATAAAATTTCTTGTTGTTGATGATTTGGTTACGCATGAGCAAAATAAAAAAAAATAAAGGCAATATTAGGCTCTGAATTGTATGAATAATTTAATCTAGTTAAGAGAATGCGAGTACTTAAGAATGAAGATCAAATTATTAATAATAATATTGATATTTTTACTGGATTTGGTTTATTTCTTGAAAATGTAAATTGGTTTAAAAAGAAAATGTAAATCTTATTTTAAACACTGCTAGGAGGATTCCATTTTCAATAAAATATAAGTTAAAAAATACATTAGATGATTTAGTTAAAATTAATTTAAATTCTTCTGTGAATGAACCTGTTGATTGGATATCAAATATTAGTAATAGTAGAAAAATCAAATAAATAGTTACGTACATGATCCTAGATCATGATACGCCTAGATCCTCAATTAATCCTCATATTAATACAGAACTTAAAACTGACAAATATTCAATACCAACATTAAAAGAAATTATATTTAAATTGAAAGGGAAAAAATGATTTACGGTGGTTATCTTAAAAACCTATCTTATCATATACATTTTACCTCAATACCAAGGTATACGTAATCTCCAAGTAATGTTATCAGTATTATAATTGAAATGTATTGTAAAAAAAATGCAGCGGTGTATGACACCGCACTGTACCAGTTACGGGTTAAATTTCATCCGTTTCCATCCAACTCAACCAACGCCAGAAGAAGAAGTACCAGTTTCCTCCACACGGAAAATATTATCTATTTTCCCTTGTGAACTCGTATTTAACGAGTTCAGAGAATTAAAAATTTTAGTTAAATTGGTCACTGCAGAGTCTTTTAATATTATTACAATTGCTAGCATATTAGCTCCCATAGAGTTATTAAAAAAAAAATAAAAAAATATTCTTATTTCATTTTTAGCTAAAAAATACGAGGTAAAATTTTACCATGCGATAACCAGCGCACTTCAAAATGACTGCTTGTTGTTCGCTTCCCATATCATCCTAAATTCAATTAAAAATGCAGAAATTCAAAGATCTAGCTTTTGTTAAATTTGATACTTGCATAATATTATGCAAACCTTCTTTCAGATTTTCTGACATATTTTTTGTAGCTAAAGCTTCTCTATAAATACTATAATAATGCCAAATGATTCACGAATTCATTATTTTATCATGAGCTTGAAGGTCTGATCTTGTATCAGACATTGCACGAGCTCCATCAGTGCTCAGCGTCATAAAATTATCCCATTTGATGTCAAAACATAACATAAAATCATTTAATACATTTAATATTGCTTTAATAGTAGTATCGGAAGACAGATAAATGCAAAATAAAAAACTTCAGTCATAGTATTATGATATTCATAACGGACATATGCTAATAAATTTACGTCATTACAAATGTCTGTACTTTCATCTAATTGAAAAGAATAATATTTACTTACTGTGATACTTAAAATCAGCTGTTCTTTAACATTTTCTAACGTTTCAACAATTCTGTTCTTAAATGTATTGTTTTATAATGAATCCGTACTTAATGTATTCAATATTTTATTTCCAAATATAGCAGAAACCATAATTTTAGCAGATTGTAAGATCAATTTTTCCGCGATGTTATTTAGTTCACCACTATTTGCAACAAGCAAAAATATTTGATAAGATTCTCTTACAGCACTTTCATTATTAGTTCCAATTGCAGTCCTTTAATTTAATTCTTTATTTTGTTCTAATTCAACTGCTTTTGTTTTAAAAAATTATTTAGATTTAGTAAGAAAATCTGTATGCTTAGTCTGTAAATGACGTCGAAGTTTAGCTGGTTTCATCGACTCGTTTGATATTTCATAGTACATGACGCAGTAAAGTCTTTCTTCATTGTTTACATTTACACTCATGAAATCATAAGTTATATATTCTTCTGGAAACTTACGACGCTTATAAACATATATGTCTTTCATAGTGATCTCATTATTTTGTAACCATAATTTCATAATATACAAAAAAGAATAAAAATAAAAAAATAATGAATTAAATTTACAAATAATAAATGTGTACATAATAAAATATATTCGACAATATTCTAAGTCAGCTACAATGAACAAACTATCGGTTGTTTGACCGACGCGATCAGAGGTCTTTAGTCTTAATGGCTTTTTAACTAACGATAAATATTTTGACAATGTATTTATAATAATCAGTATTTCCCATGTAATACGATTATCTCATCAGTATTTTCTTTTTTTATATACACTATGTATATAGCATTTTCAATTTATGTTTGCGGACTCTTTCCGGTACACGTCCGGACCCCTAGGGGTCCGTAGACCACAATTTGGGAAACGCTGCTTTAGCATGTTTAAATTAATTTTTAGAGCAGAGGTTATTTTTCTTATAAGCAACATATATTAAAATATGTATTTTTATTATTTTTATCGTAGTAAGCCGACTCAACGATATTCCATCTATACTCCCACTAATATTCACCTACCTATTTTTAATTACGTTCATCAACCTTCCGGTAATAAACGAATTTTAATGCAGTGGTCGGTATACAGGGAGGGGGGATCGATCCCCCTCCGTTGGTTAAAAAAAGTTAATTTATTATGACCGGAATCGCCAGCACCAAGAATTGATTATACAAGTATAAATACAAATAAAATTTTAATTTTGATTGCACTAAATAATAATATCAATATATCTACATTGTATTTCAAAATACCTAACTAACTAGCTGAATTCGGTGCAACAATTTCGTATTGACACTGGACGTATGACGTTTATAAAAATAAATATTCGACCGTCTGATGAAGCTGTGTATATTATGTGTGTAAGTTATAGCTGTATATTAAATACAACTAGTATATTTATGGTAGAGATCCTTGAAAACAAACCACTAATCAAGCTGTCATATGTTTTGACATGGATGTTTGTGTAATGAAAACATATATTTGAAAAAACCAATCCTATTCAGAGTTCAGCCCTATCAGCCACTCCAATGTTCATTTACTATTAATTTCTATTGTTGTTCTTGTCTCATCCTTATCGTTATTTTCGTAAATTGGAAATATACGTCATAAAGTTGTGCACACTCATAATTCGTTATAATTGTCAAATATAAAATTATAAAATTAAAGAATAAATGTACACAAAAAACTATAAAAATAAAAAATATAAAGGGTATTTAATCAATTAGATTAATTGTTACGTGACAGAAAGTTGAAAATAAATTATCAAAACGTAACTAAATTAAAAGTGCCACCGTGTTTACGTAATACTATAACAATATTAATATGTTAATAGCAGGCTTAGGGACTTCTAGAAATTGAAATTTTTTATTGAAAGTTTGATAAAATAGCAGAACCAGATAGAAGAATCTAAATCCTAAATATTTTTTTACATATACGAGTATTTGCATGTTTTTTAGTTTTGAATTAAAGACTCTGGATAAAGCGAAAGATCTCATGGTCTTACAATGTTAATTTTTTACTTTTTGTTCTATTAACACATTTTCAGATTGAAATACTGGTCCAAAAGTTCATTTAGTAAATTTCAAAGATTTAAAATTGGCGTGCAATTGTACTAAAGAGATGGCATTTTTTTAAAAAATTTTAATAGATTTTTCTAAGCGTAAGGAAAAACTGTCGAAAAACCTAGTTTTATAAACGAGATTTTCGTTTTCAGATTCTAGTTATTTAGTCATAACTATTATATAAAAGTAGCTTAGAACTTGAAACTTTCACCCTATTTCAAAGATATTTTTTTTGCATTTGGCAAAATATAAAAAATTAAATATTCTCGGTTAGAACTTTAAAAAAAACTTATTTTTTAAAAATTATTATTTAATAAAATACTTATTTTTGGATATTGATTCTTAAAAATGTAATATCAACTTAATTATATACATTTCTAAGGAAACTGAAAAAAAATTTAAAATCGTTAGTCAGAATTTTTTAGGATTTTAAAGGATTTCACTGTTTTTATATAAATTTTCAACTATAAATGTTTATAAAATAACAATATAAACTATATAATCTGAATGTAATTTTTGCTATTTATAAAACATAATGTTTTGAATAATTTAGTAAAAAAAATGTCTCATTCTTCAAACAAGAACATTTTAAACAGATTAATTAAAAGTAAAACCTACAGACAGTTATTTGGTAAGATGTATAATAGTAAATTTTTATATTGAAGCTTTACTCAGAATCGTTTTCTAAAAAAATAATTTTAATTTCTTTAAAACTCAATATATTCAATACCATTCTCCAGTCCATGGATCAAAGGGACGAATAACGAACTACCACCACTATTAACTTACCGTTTATTTTTAGAATATATTTTAGTAATATATAGATTTTAGTTGCTATAAAAGATCATATTATATTATATTATGAAGCTTATTCATATAGGTATCTTATTATTTTTCTTCTACTTATTTTTTATTTTTTATTTTTTTTTGATAGCCTGAAAATCTAACAAATAGCAATGTAGTATTTTTTAAGTATTCACTATTATCTTCTGTCAATGAAGAACGAGGATTTATAAAATTTAAAAAATATGCTTTCAAATAACTACTACAGATTTACGTTAGAATATATAAGAAAATATACACTAGTATAGTTCAATTTTCAAGGTAAAATGAAGTTAAAAATTTAAATACCTAATTTAAATTTATAAATTAACTTTTTTGTATTTTATACTCGTAATCAAACCTATAACTAGATCAATAATTTTCAAAATAATAAAAACAAATTTTTTTACTTAATATTTTTAACAATAATAATAAAAAAATAAATAAATCGGTTAAATGTCAATTTTTCAATAACAATTTAAAAAATGTTAGAACATATTTTAGTCAATATTTGTTTTATTTTTTTTATTTGCACGTTTGCATGTTTTTCAAAGCTAAAAGTTCTTAAGTTTAGCTATTAGAACTACTAACGATAACTCATAACTGACTGCATCTTTGATGTGGAAATACGTTGGAAATTAAAAACTGTGATGATTAAATGTCCAGTTAAGATTGAGGAGAGAGGGTGAAATATTGTCTTTCGATCTACTATTAAGAAGTGTTACTTACAGACTGAAGACGATAAGTATACGTATGTTGTACGATAAGTATACGTATAACATAGAGCTGACCTATTGGAAACTCAATTGGAGATTGAACAATAAGTTGAAATAGCAATTTCCAAACGATTCCATGTTGGATATTTTTCACTGCAGAACTATCGAGGATTGAATGAATAGGAATAAAAGTAGTATAACAATAGCGCAGTAAAGTCTCTTGAGGAAAAAAATAATCAAAAGTTTCCAGTTTAACATCTACGCGTGAACAGTGAACGAGCACTGAATATCGGGTGTGCGAATGGAGATATCCACATTAATCTCCTAATAACAATTATCCAATTTCCTTTGCCTATATAATACGATAATTTAACACGTATCAATTATTCAGATGAAACAGGAGAAGATTAATCGAATAATAGCAGAACGTACTAAACACGTGACTGTGACGTGAATAGTTGTATAAACGTGTAGTATGAAATGAAATAATTTCCAAACAAACTAAAGAACTGTACAACATTTCGATTTATACGCCTTTAAAAACTTATACATGTGTTTTATTAAGGGCAGTAAGAACGGCTTAGCATTGACTATTGACGGTGTGTGAAGGTGTATTACAGAGATTGATAATTAGTTACTTTTTGAAATCCTTAATTACACTGTAGGTTAAGTAGCAGATTATGTAATAAAATAAACACACACACACACACACACACACACACACACACACATATATATATACATATATGTTATAAATAAATGAAACACATGTTTATAAATTATTGTATAAAATATTACAGAACATAAGTTAAACTTACCCTTTTCTCAAACGGAAAGATGGAGTCGGGGAATATTCCCAATGTTCTACGACCTATAAGTCTGTATACAAACTATATACACTTAAAAACGACATGTACGATGGAATAATGAGGAGAAAACCTGACAGAGAACATGTATGGTTAGGTGTGTGTGTGTGTGTATGTTTGGATATGTGTGTGTGTGTGTGTATGTTTGGATATGTGTACGTACGTATTCGAGCGTGAGCGCGTATTTGGTGGTGTGTGATTATCTACTGCATTTTGCGAGGATGAGAGTGCGCTCGGTGTCATATAAACCACATCGATTTGGGATATGAAAAACAAGTGGCTTGCTAAGAGGAATCGACAAATCGTGTTAAAACTTTAATGAAGTTTTAGTCTTTTACAAACTTTAGATACTGACATGCAACAAAATATTCGGATTTGTTTAAACACAATCCAAAGTCAACTCGTATATTTATCAGGTTTGTAACGAGTTTTTTAAGTTAAAGATATATGTGTACCTACTTATAATGGTGATCAAGACTCTCGAACGTTAAGAAAAATTCGGGAAATTGTGTTTTTTTTCTTTTAACATTTATGTGCCAAACTATGGGAAAAATATTTGGTAAGTAAAAACTAATTTACTTTTATCAAATCGAACAAATTAGTTTAATTGGTTTGTATTTTGTACTTCGTAAAATTTACTTCAGCTATATCGGTTTAATGTACATTTCATATGGTTAATCTGTGTAAATTATTATTATATTCAATGTTAACAAAATATTTTAAACTTAAGGTTAGATTTTGGTTTAATAATATTTTTCTACCATTCAATTAAATGGCGTATCAAGCATACAAAATATAACAAATCAAATTTAGTTTTTTAAAAGTGGTGAAATCTCATAATATGAATAATGAAAATCAACGCTGGAGAAAGGGCAGGGGAGAAGGAGGATCTGCCAAATTGTAGAGACCCCGTGATTTTCCCAGATTTAAATCATGTAATAATAATATTAAGCCTATAATTTTGTTTTTAAAATTAAATATCAAGTGCCCCCCATCGTGTGAAAATTTGTATGGTATCTTAATCTTAAACTTTAATATTATGTTATTAGGTATTTATATTGTTGTATAAATAGTATAATAATAATTAATTAACTAACAAAAATATATTGTTACACTTTGTTGATAAAACATATCAATCATACTAAGGAAAAATGTATTTTACATAAGTTATATAAAATAGAAAAATATGTCAAACGAGTACTAGGACGTACAAGAAAAATTGTTGGCTTTACGAAAAAAAATTCTAGAGCCTCGCGAAAAAATCTTCCTCGGTCCCTACAAAACCTCCTATAACGGCGATGAACATAATCATTGCCAATTCTATCTATCTTTAATATTTACACAATTCGACCACGTTTTAAATTAATTTTAAATTCAGAATATGTCACTTTAAACTTAATAATTTACATCGTTTAGGATACTATAACAAGATAATTTTAGGAATTAACTGTCAATTGTAAAAGTAATAATTTTTTTTAAAAATATTACTATTAGGTGAGTTGGATTTTTATTTTAGTATTAAATCTTTTGGATATAAACATATGTATCAAATAAGATTTAAGAAATAAAAATTCCAAAATATTTATTTTCAACATTATTATAAATTTCATAAATCATAAAAATTTAAATAAAAGACTTTTACAATAATTATGAGCTTTAATTACTTAATAGTAACATTGCACTTTTATAGAAAATGTCTCAAAACCCATATCAATAATCGTTATTAATTTTATTATATATTGGCGTCTTGATAAAGCAAATATTCGTAAGTTGAATAATTAATTAATCAATTGATTGACTGAAAAAATAAACAAAAATAATAGAATATTCTTCTTATATACATAGTTTATTAATTAATATTTATTTCAGTATAATATATATTTATTAATTTAATAAAAAATATTGTAATTGTTGAGATAAATGCATTTTGGTTAAAATATGATTTTCAAAATAAACAATTACATATAAGGTACATGTTTTATAATTGTCTTTCATTTTTTGTATATTATAACAGTTAGTATAAATTTGATATATATATGTATAATATATATATATTTTAAAGAAAGTTATAAAACATGAATTACACTAGGTTTTGAAAATTTTGCACTTTATACCTTAGTGGATAATATTTTACTAAAAAATATCACTGATGGGCAATCCGCTCTGGTGAATATTCACGATAACAATGGAAGTAATATTTAGAGTATAGTTTAGTAATTGGTAAGCAGTTTTAAATTGAAAACAGTATTTTTCGCCTACGATCAGATGCACTTTGAATTATCACTGTGATGATTTAATGCAAATATGTTACACATGAGTTACAATTAACTAAGCTAAAACTACTCAGAAATGTGAATTTATGTTTTCACTTTTGTTTTTAAATCTCCTAACTTTAACTAATGAGTAAAAAATCAAAAATTAAATTTACTTTGAATACTTACCACATTATCACACATTTACACACGCAGTAGTGTACAAATTAAAATTAAAATTATAAAAATATAATAATAGTCTTTTATAAGTTATGCGGTAATGCGATAAACGATAGAAACCATTAATAAACTAAAACATATTAAATTTCCTATTCCGTCGCAACACTAGTCGGTGTTCGCGAATAACGTGCTCACTCGCTTTTCCTATCTGCTTTTAGGTATTACTTCATTATCGACTCACCCAGCTTAGTCAAAGCCGTTGATAACAAGTAAATACTAAAAAACCCAATAGGTTATAATATCAATTATCAGTAATCACAAAATTTGCAACACGATACGATTTTAAAAATAACAAAATTATATCTAAATGAAACAAACGGATATGTCTAATATGATCAATCAATTAATGAAACGAATTTATCGTAGTGGTATACGTTCGAACTGGAAAACAGATCATACGAACTGGAAAACAAAATATTTACCTGATTCGTGTAAAGATACTGTCAGTACTTGAATTGTTGGGGAGTGGAGGGGGGCGATTACGTAGGAACACGAAGATCTTATATTTTTTGCTGAAATAAGGGTACGCTACAAAATAAATGCCCAAAACACTTTTTATCAAAATGTAGAAGTTAAATTGATGACAACGTTATAATAAATTTTATTTTTTTATTTTTAACTGTCTTTTATTATCTTTGATAGTTGTTTATAACATATTGCTTGTTCCTACATATTTTTTTTATTTTTTTATAGTTTGTTTACATAATACCATCATTGACCTTATACTTATATTTATACATATAAGGTCCATGGACACTAGAAATATGTGCGACTGCAATGTAGTATTCGAAATGCAGGTAAGGTGGTGGTTACTGCAGTGTAAGACTAGCTGAACTAGACTTACTATGCATTTTAATTTAAATAGCCTTAATTTTAAAAATGTTTAATGTTTAGATTGTTTCAGTATTTTTGTAAAGAAGACCTACACGGTTGAGGTCTAATGTGCGATTTCGTGTCAAAACCACACTCCAGTATATCTTTACAGCTGAAGATATATGAAAAGAGGGCGAACACATCTAAGGATCTCTGTTTAGTAATTTTGCTCTTGTAACGTAGCATTTAATAATTTTATTGAACTCTCCTTCTTAATTTGCCCCAATTCGAGAACTAGGTAATGTACGAATATATTACCAGTAATACAATTATAACTGTTCGTAATGCTATTACAGATAGGTATTTCGCAGTTGCTAGATTTATGTGGGAATAACCACAACTATAGTATACGTAAGCGCTAAACTGACGCGGAAGGTAGAATACTAATATTTATTGTAATATATGATGTACAATTACTTTTAAATATCAGTGACCAATGGATATACATATAAATTATATTTGTGTACTTTGACAAATAATATTAATTACAAGTTCACGGCTCACGGTAGTGAATGGATAAATTATAATTCTACGGTGTTGTAAAATATCGTCTGCATCGTTCAGAAACGAACCGTATACATTGTATTATAAAAATCCGCGATTACTCCGTGTTCACGAAACATTCTGTTAATCAACTGTCAAATTGTACAAAACTACAATAATATTTTTACTGAACCATTTAATTTAAAGCAGTGTATTTACGTATTATCAGAACCGTTAACGTCAAAAACACTGACCGAGAACCAAAATGTAAGTGACGGTTTAAAAACTGCACCATTTTGATTGAACTTTAATGTTTCAATAACACAGTTCATGTACCGTGTATAAACCGTTGAAGTTTCACATTTATGAAAAACAGACGTGCTACGTTTAAAATGTTACTCGGGTGTTAGTAATACAATTATAAATAATAAATATCACCCTATAAAATTATTTTCAATCCATTGCGATTTCACTCGTCGAAGCTGTTGTTCATTTTCACGGTACAGCCCCGAACGGTCGAGAACGGACAAATATTAATAATTTATGAATAAATGCTAGGTATTTGGTTTTTGTTTTTTATATTTATATATTTTTTTTTTGCAGGGCGGAATAACCGATGAAATGATATGCCCGGTCCGTGTAGCTCTTCTAAATCGTTACCAGCCATCATCCCAATATGCAATATCCTACCGGCCACCACCATTACCGCGTATACTTCTCTGCAGCATTTGCCTGTAATATACAGTTCAGCTATGTGGAGAACGCACTTTAAATTCCGAATCGCCGTGAACCGAATACGGGAAATGGGGTGCGAATAATAACGGCGTTGATCAATCAATTATTAAAACCATTGGTCGGCTAAGGAAAAAACATGGAGAGCAGGTAAAAATAAAAATCGATCGTCTCAACACACATACACACACATACATATTATATATATATATATAGTTACAATGGCAGCTAATCCGATACGCTGCAGCATCGGGCACCGCCAGAAATCGATTATTTTTCTCTCAGACCTTACGACGCATATTTTCGTCAACTGCAATATGTATTACGAAAATAATTCGTTTCTGATCGCTCAAACAGGGACCACTCACTATACGGTCGAGTTAGAATGAGAACGATTATATTGACGACGATGACAATGATGTTAGGTTAATGTTCCAGTTAATAACATATTATAATATATTATTGGTGTCAGTGTATAAACTTATTTTTTATTTAAGGACGTACATTAAATTCGACATGTTCAAATACTCTGATTCTGCTTATTATGAATGACGTCATATTTCGTACACTAATTATATAATAATAATTTCCTTTTGAAATGATTTCCGTAATGTTTTAGTAGATTATTGTTACCCTTCAGTGACATCGTTTGATTGATTGGTTTTTCCACACCCTTTTTTCTCATTTTTTTAACACCGTCAGGCTAGTTTTTAAATATTAGGTTCTAATTATATAACAACAGCAGCAGTTATGTCTGTAAGTGAACGCACTACTACAGGATGAAGCAAGGATTAAAACAGATTAACTCGACCGAAACAACACACGATAATGGTATTAATGACGATGGGGAAATTTCGATTACAAACCGCCCACAGTGATAACGTAAATTATACTGCGACGCATAATAATTGTACCATGTCGAACGAAGAAACAATATGTGTCCATACAAATGTGGCTACGCCGGAAACGTCATTGAAGTCGAAATCCGTCAAACAATGAGAATAAACAGGGTGATCGCAAAATTTTTCTTAGCAAGACACACCTATCATTTTTTGAAAATATATCCGAGTAGGAAAAAATAATGATATCGTTATTACATTATTGTTAAGACGATATTTTAAAGAAACATTTTTAATGGGAAAGACATTATCATTGAATATGATTTGTTCATTTGATAAGCTTAGTGTGTACTCAAGCGAGTAAAAAACTGCATGGACGGAGATATGTTAGGAAATTGAACTCAAGAGGTAGGTTAGTATTGTGTGTATTTACTCCCGCCCTCTCATATATATATTTTTTTTTTTTCATAAAACTAAGTATGCTTTTAATTTTTAGGATGTCAAAAATACATTTCTAAAACCGACTTAACGTGTTCAGCACATTATAAATCATGGACATGATTTAAATTTGTATTATGATTGAGAAATAGGTACTCATCTGTTATGTTATCATTTATGCTTATTCCATAACTTGATCAGGGTTCGAGACTTACAGCATTTGCATACTTTTGTTATTTTTTGTAATATATAGATTTTTACGAAATTAATTAATTTTTCAGTGCCATTATTTCAAATCTAAAATCTGAATATGCATATTTCTGCATATTTCATAGATTTAGCAGAAAAGTGTTTATTTGTACATTTTTTGTGCTTGTTCTGCATATTTTGACAAGAGATTCAATTTTAAAAATTAAAAGTTATACAAATTCAATTCCGATCAACTCCGATCAAAGAATAAAATATTTATGTAATCGTGTAACCTACCTTTTTGCATATATACAATTCATAGCTCGTTATAACTTTTGTGTTGGAAAAATAATTTTATTCTTAAAAAATATGATGATCCGTATCGTCAAATGTAATTATAAAACGTTCATGTTAAACTAAAGAATTCGCGATAAACATAGTTCGGGCATCTGACGGTTGATAACATTGAAGTTATTTAAAAATGTCCAACAAAATTACAAAACTGGGTAGGTACCAATTTCAAAAAAAATTAATTTTCAAACACGCTTAAAATTATTTTTTAAATTGTTAATGTAAGTAATACTAATTAAACATTATTAATAATTAATAAATTAAATGCATATTTTTATATTTGTATGCCTATTTTGCCGTGTGTTTTTGTGTTTTAAGTGCTGTAAGTCCCAAACCCTGGTTATGATAAAAAACTAAAGTATTGTTATTAATTTAAACCATTAAGTTTACTAATAAATTATTAGAAATCCTATTATAACATTAATATTTATTTTTATTTAATTTTTTTTTTTAAATAACAATATATTCGTATGATCGTTTTTTCATCATTCCCTTGCTGTCCTGGTATTGACTATTCTTTTATCCGTATAATACAGCGTACGGTAGCAACATTATCTTGTAGAGGGAACTTGGTTTTATCGCTGTTCTTTTAGAGCTTCTTTATAGGTCGATTCAATTGAATTGTATTCGGAAAAAGTATAACCGAAAACGTTAATATATGCTATAAGTATGTATTACTATTGCTATAGTGCACTACCTGCGGTTTATATCGATAGATGTTCCGCTTTTGCTTTTTAGCTGAATAGGAGGGATGTTATTAAAATCGATTTATATTTATATACGTATACTGTTTATTTGCTTTTTCCTCTTGAACAGAAGAAAGCGCTTTATTTTGTCTTTCCAACCCTCTTTTTCAACACGTACCAATATAATGTGGTCCGATCATCTTTAAACCTTATAAAAAAAAAAAAAAAAATTTGAATTGGAAACCTCAAACTGCCTATCAAGCATCAATACAGCAACACAGTTTTACTGCACATTAGAGATAATATTACTACCGCAAAAACAAAGAATACTTGCAGCATTAGTAATAAGAAACAAAACGAAAGGAGGTTTGATGCATTATTATATTGGTATGGTTATATCTGATCGTAGGTAAAAAAAATAGTTTTCGATTTAAAACTGCTTACCTTTTACTTAACTAAATTTTGGATGTAACCTCCATCGTAATCGAGATTATTCAATATTCGTCACAGCGGATTGCCCACCGGTGATATTCCTTAGTAAAATATAATTTGCAAAGGTATGAAGTGTGAAATTGTCAAAATCTAGAGAAGTTCATGGTTTATAATCTTCATTCAAGTACATATAACATTTTTATTTATTGGTATAATGTATGAAAATTATAAAACTTGAACCTAAAATGTAACTGTAATAAAATGATACCATATGTTCAAGAAATAAAACAAAGTTTGAAATAAACGATTTTGTCTTGGTTAAAAAATGGAGTGATGAAAAATGTTATAGTCAACGTAGTAAACAAGTAATGAATTTTAGATTAACCCTTATCAAATAAGTTTTATAAGAAATAAAACTACTCTAGTATATTGATTTTTTGAGTTTCCTAGAGTCACTGATAGAGTACAATAAATATCGTACAAGCTGTCATCAAAGTCAAACATTTCTCGGAGGTTAAAAAGAAACATTAAATTTTTAAAACAGAAAACCCAGGATTAAGTTAAATGTACTTACTAAGTATATTTTATAATAACATAATATTTATTGATTTTTAGTTGTTATTAATTTTATAAAATCAGATAAATAGAAACGTAAATAAGTGCATGTGCAAATTATGGCTGTTTTATGTATTTTTGTTATTTATTTACAAACTTCAGCAAAACATTTCATATATACGAATAAATACTATGAAAAATATTATTAGTTTATCGGAAAAACTATGACTGGCTGTAAAAAGTCTGAAAATCTATTACTTTTGAGTATTGAAAAAAAAAGTATATTAGATTTTTTTATATTTATACACTATTCGAAAAAAAGATAGTGTTGTAAAAAAAATCTGAAGAAAATTTGTCCCAAGATTTAAAACTTATACAAAACAGACATCATAATTATTCAGCTTATAAGAAATAAAATCTATTAACATTTTTTTCGTGTAGTTTTGTTTATTTATTGTAATATCAATGTATTATATTGTCTACGCCAAGGCGGGTCTTACGGCTGTGACAGTTAACCGCCAACACTCGCGTTTGATTGCGGGATAGGTATATTGAAGGTTGATCGTACGATTCGACGTTGATGATTGAAAAACAACAAAGGCCCACAATGAATTTTTTGTAAATTGTGCGGTGGTAAACCAGGCACATCCAAGAAGATTAACAATTCAGTTGGTTAGTTGGTAGCAAGGGCGCCCGCAAGGAGGGTCAAGGGGAACACTCCCCCCTAGCTTTCCTGTTAGTTAAAATAATTACATCCAAAGAACTTCATTTAGCTGAACAAGTTGTTGATGAATTTGGGAAAAATAAAATAAAATTGCAATTTGTGTTAAATTAGTTAGTAAAAGTATTTAATTAGTATAAAAGTGTTTGATTATTAATAAAAATTAAGGCTGTCCCCCTGAATTTTCACCTGCGGGCGCCCTTGGTTGGTGGCTTCGTCTTCGTTTGTTACACAGTCAATAGACTTGAACGAATGCAGAGTACTAACGATTTGATTCTGAATTGCTAAGTTTAAGTCATCCACATCTTTATTATAAGCCGCTAAAATTGCTCGCTTATTCAACTGTTCGTTATTTTTATAGATAGCAAGAATGTTCAGGAATACTTTGTTGATGAGTTCGTTTACCAATGAGACAAAATTGTGAAAATTTGGAATGAAATTAAATCAATCCGCTTGATTCGTCGACAGAAACATGACCGTTGTCGATAGTCAGCAATTGTTTAGATAAATCTTCTTCTATCTATAAACTAAGACAAAATAGACGCGATAGGAACGTGAACTCACTACTGCGGCGATTGTGACAATTTGTTGCTGTGCGTCATTTTCGGTCGGACGGACAGGAAATGCAACGTGGACATTCACGGCGGTCTGCACCAATTCCTTTTTTTCCAATAATAATATTTTTATTACGTGGGATTGCGGTTATTTTAACGCACGATTTAAAAATAATTCCCAGATAAAGCTATCTCGTATTATTATTAGTCGCGATAATGTACAGCCATCGTTCTTGATCGTTTCTTACAGGGAATCCCGTCACAATCTACCGTTACCGTCTCGTTTTTATTTTCAAAATACACGGTGACCCGTTATACCATGGTGCTCGGTGAACGGGAAAAACAATATTATTATGTAACTTTAATACGACTTTATAACGATTACTAAACCGTACAAATAATATCCTTTTAGATCGATATTTTGTTAATTTGTTTACGTAAATCTTTCCGATGTATTGTAATAGTTATTCTGCAATTCAGAGGGGACACGAATCCAACAAATCAGAGGTTATCAAAATCAACCCAACCGCCCTTGAGTTATAAATGGTGTAACTTATCTGACTTTGTATTATTTTTTATATTGATTAATTAACACTCTCCGGACTCATTAGATATCTGAGTATTGAGGTATACTCATAACCAATTTGGATTATAATTCATATAATTGTACAAATGTGTAGACATGCAAATAAGTGTATGTGTGATATAATATATTTTTAATAATTATATTATAAAAGGCTTCTCTAGTAAATCCTATGACTATTATTTATGAATGAGTACTCTGCGCATGCTACGTTTATGATTTTAAACGGCAAAAATGTCTACGAAAATCAAACAAAAATCCACTAAAAAATAATATAAAGCCTTAAGCACCTATAAATGAAAATTGTAGAACATAGTATTTATGAAACAATTTTATCGGCGTTTTTTGAAATATCATGTGTTTATTAAGTCACGATAATTTAAAAAATATGAAAAAAATGTTTTTATTCTTATATGAGTTATATGCTGAGAGACTAAGAAATACTTGATATGATCATCTCCTTAAATGTATCAACTAAACATATTATGTGTTATCGCTCTAAAACCACTTTACAATGTCTATACGTTTGTTTTGCGTAAGGTTGTTTTTGTCACTTAATTTCACAATTTATATCGGTAATGTGCTGATACCAAGCAGCAGATATGGCAGGGGTACCGTTCATAATTTTCCCACTTTTCCTCAAAGTTATTATGCCTTAAACAAAACCGGGCTCACTACTTATTATGACAAGCACTAATTATTGTTTAAAAAATTTAAGAATAATGATAACTAAGACTGGTAAAAAACATTTCTTATTTTATTTTCTACGAATTATAAGTTTATATCACAAAATGTCTATGGCGATATATTCATATACGAATTAGGTCATGTATTTTAAAACACCATATCATTCATATAAACTGGTTAAAAAATAACAGATTTGAACAATTTTATTTTTTTATTTTCAAATTTGAATATAATTAACTGTTGTGTTTATGGGGTTATTATTCCCCCTCAAAAAAATCATGTAGATACTAATGATATATTAAATTGTATGTTTGCTATTAATCTAATATTGTAAAACATATCGCGAATAATGTAGATTCAATAAAATAATTTATTAAATAAATAAATATAATAAAAAATTTATACTTAAAAATATATTTATTTTCCTTTTTATTCGGTATTAGCTATAAGTTATTACTAATTAGGTATTTAATAGTTTAACGTGCTTATTACCAATGGACAATTTATTTTACATATATAATAAGTCCATGAATATAAAATATAGGTACCGATTTATAATCTATGTTGAATTGGAAATAAAATAGAAAAGGGATGCAAAAATATATAAAATATGTGCGTCCCTGAGCATTTAAATGTCTCATTGTTTAGTAGAGACTTTTTAAATAAGGTAATTATCACAGTAATGCTTTATAAACATTGTTTAACATTATAAAATTATATGATATTTACAAATATATATATATATATGAACTACAAATCTTGTTGTGAACTGAAAAGGATAGTGGAGAAACGTCAGGAGTGGAAAATTGCTGGCAACCAGCCTTTGGGCTGTAAACCAAAGAGAGAGAGAGATTTACATGCAAGATAATCACTTAACTGTTTACCACTTCAATGAATATTTCTCTCTTATTCTATCTGCCTTTCCACGTCATACAAGCTGCGGAGAATCGATGATGACTGAGCATTCGCGATAGAAATACTTCCCAACATTACTAAACGTAATTTTCAAACCGTTGATTTCGATATTAATATAAATAATTTTCCGGTTGTGGGTTATTAATTTTCCGAACGTTCGGAAAAACAATAAAATGGGCGATGACATAAGTGAAGCCATAAATGTAAACCGGATCTTCGTGCACGCCAACGTACAAGATTGCACGTTTATTGGTATGGCACATTTAACTTTAATCCAATAAATGATGCGCAATTTTAATAGGTTTTTTTTTTCGCATCGAAAAACTGCATCGAAGGTATTACGAAAATATCTTCATCATATTTACGTGCTGAGATTTACGAACGTTACAAACCATTCCGTTAAATAAGGACATTACGGCGGTATTTGAAAAAAAAAAAAACATCCGTTTAAATGTACAATGTCGTGTTATAATAATACGTTTACGATTACAAATAAATCACGCCACAGCTCTGGATATCAATTATTACGATTCTGTTTCCATTTTTGGAACAGCAAATTGTAATAATTACATCGTTCTCATTACTGTCAGTGGTACAAACAATTTCTGTCCCTATGTATCGCCGCTGGTGTATTAGCCCCTCGGGCATTCGTCTTTAAACATTGTATTCTTATAAAATTTCTCAACAGAGCTATTGTACAATAAGTGACGGAAGTACAGACAAAAGTACAGCTGTATACGCCATCGTGTTCAGTACACGGTCTGCAATTATTAATAATTAATTTTTCGAGTTTTTCTACGTCAGGTTTGTAAACGGGCATCTTGTGTTTTTTGATTTTTGTTTGTTTCTGTATATTATCATTCATTTTTATTTGTACACAGTTTCTTCATTGTCATCTAAAACTTCTTAATATTTAAAGGAAAAAAGAGAGGAAAAATATGTGTCGAATCAAGAGATAATCAAAATGTTCATGGTGACTGTACGATTGCAGAAGATTTTTTATTGCTGTTATCGCCGCACAGCTCTATTGTAATTATCAAACTCACGTGCCTTGGTGATTGTGTATATGTACATATATATTCACATAAGTGCCTGACGCCGCAATGTTTCAACTGCGTAGGTGGGATAATAATGGATGTTTAACACTCTACACACGGATATATTGTTATTGTCATGATAAAACGATAGTGGCAACACAAAAAATATTATCTTACCACGTACGAGACGGTATGAACTTTTTAAATAACAGTATGTGAAATTTGTAACGATTCTTGGAAAATAATATTATTATTTATCTTCTGCGGCTCTATTTCATTATGCGTTAGCTTAGAAGAATAAAGTTCTAACTTAAATAAAAAAAAAAAAAAAAAATGAGAACTTATTATTTTGTATTCAAATAAATATAAAAAATCTTACTAAAAAAGTATAAATTTAATGTTTTTAAAGACCACAAACATAACACATAAAACTTAATTAAACTTTATATTTTCAGTAACTATCAAAAGTTAACGGGCAGCTATAATTATTATAATCTAACGGTTAATTTTTTATACACTACCACAGTATAGTGGCGTAAGACTGAATAAAATTACAGTAGCTAAAATGAATGAACTTAAATCCATCCATTAAAATATTTACAATTTTCTATTCAAATAAATCAGACATCTTAAAAATGCACATTTTACCTAGTTTTGATTTTTAATATTGAAATAACGTGTGCATTCTGAAGAGATTTTGTGGCTTGGATTGAACATTACTATGGATATAAGTAAATATTAACAATATTTTTGAAGAAAGAAAAAGTAAATATAAAAATTCACTGCATGTTACTTCAAAATATTATGACTTTTTACATACGTTTAATTTACTGCAAAATAGTATCTATTATATAAATATAATGTATTTTACGTGAACCATCGAACAAGATAGTATTACCAATATAATTTCTCTATAAAATCTTGCATTAAGTCAAAAAAACAAAATTCTTTGTCAAATCTTTAAATAAAAAACAAATAAATGAAAAAAATATTTTTTCCGCGGGATCATTAAATTTATTAGTAAAAAATGTAAAAAAATGTATTTTTTAAAAAAAATAGACTTCGTTGTGATCACGTAAAATATTAAAATTTAGAAATCTTCGAGGGATAACATTTTAAAAGGCATATTTTAATTTGTTTTAATCTGGTATCCGATCTTTTGTGCTTAATTATATTTTTATACTTATTTGGAATTTTTACATTGAGTCATGGTTAAGTGTTCTCAATTCGAAAGAAATTTAAATGAAATTAATAAACATATTTAAATTAATTTTGTTTTGATCATTGTTTTTTTTTTATTATCTGTTAAAATTACAACTTGTGCAGTTATTTTTATTGTACAACAGTTATGTGTAACCACATGGTGATTTTAGTTTATAAAATTCTCGCATAGTTATATAATTAACTGTTTCATGTTTCAAAAGCCGTTGTTTAAAGAGTTACGAGCATCCGTTTACATAACCTTTACTTGATTAAATAATACACTTTCTAGCTTGGTGTCAGAATCCGACATTCGAATTATTTACTTGAAATGTATTGTGTTTACTAAGATTTGACATATAACTACTCATGTTTCTTTTCAAACTTGTGAGATTAATATTATTTTTAGTTCTTATGAAATCTGTCATACTTACGTGTGCGATGTAATTACAATGACTTTGATACTGTTTAATTTCGTCGAAAATTATTTTAATTACAAATGTTTTTATCCAGATGCGTGTATACTTGACTTTATTCTTAAATAACAATAAAATAACTATGAATAGCTAACTATACAACAAAGCTAAACATTTCTTACCACCTAATAGAAGACTATACATTTTTTTTTTTTTAGATTTTTAAGATCATTAAACATATTATTTAAAAAATGGGTAAATAACAAAAATATATGATTTATATTTGTAGCTTGAAAATGGAAAAGATTTTCTTAAGAAACGTCAAACACATTATATTTCTTAAGTATAACGTGCTTCGTATATTAGCATAGCAAAATATACAATTTTTTTTTTGCGTCAAGTAATTACAATTAAGTAATTACATTATCAATGTGTTGTATCGAATATGTTGATTTAACTTAAAAACCTTGAATACACACATATTCATACATCAAGGGTGTAGCTAACCATCAGGGGGGGGAGGCAACCAATTATCAAAACTTGATTTAGTGTTATTCATTAAATGGGTTTTTAAATTTTTACACATATCAAATTTTTCTTTATATTTTATGATCTTAAGTTATAACTTACAAAGTCAAGACAAAAAAACAAAAAAAAAAATCATGATTTATTACAAATAAAATTATATTGTTAAAAAAATATATATATAAAATTGTCATTAGGTATGAAATTATCAATTGAATACTAAGAATATAATTTAAAAAAAATAAAAATTCGAAAAGTTTTTAGCAGTTTTAATATTGGGTGATATATGAGTCAGTTAAAAATTTCATTAAAATTAATATATTTGTTATTTATTGTCAGGAGAGTACAAATTCTCTCTCCCTCCATGCATACGTCCTTGACATAAGGTACATTAACCGTTCTTCTTCAAGTCCAACCTTAGTTAATAACTTTTAGTATTCTAAAAAGTTTTTTGGAAACAGTAAACATAAATAACGAAGAAAATTCACAGTTTTTCAATTCATACAGTTCACTGTATAGACGAAATTTTAACTTTAGTTGATAAATATTATTGGGACAATAAGTCATAAAATATGAATAGTATATTAAAAATAAAAAATTATTTTATTTGACAATGACAAAATCAGATTGTAATTGTACGAGAATAAGCAATGATAAATATAATTTTTATTACGATATATCTATGCTCGTAGGAACAAAATAAAAATTAATTATGCTAGCAATTCAATTCTTTATTGATAATTATCGAAAAAATTTAAAAAAATATGCAACTTATTATTGAAATTGAAATTTTCGAATTTTTTTTTATTAATTTATTTATAGAGAATATAAATATATGAATATTTTGAAAGATTATAATTAAAAAAGACGAAACTCTTTGATAGATTGGTATACAAAAATTATTTAATGGTGTTGTTTAATAGGTTTTTTTGAACTTGAAACCAATATACCATCGAACTTTTGTTAAGTTTTTAAGACTTTTTATTAAATCAAAATTACTTTATACACATATTTGTAAAAAAGGTATAAACAAATTTAAGTTTTTTAAAAATAACTAAATTTTTTTTTTTTTTAAATCGCACCATGTTCGACAAAGTATAAAAGAAGCCTTTAGTAAAAATGTCATGTGTCAACGATTATAATTTTAGAGTTACGTTAAGAAAAAAAAATCTCGATGTAGTCGAAATCCGGTACGTCATAAATAATGGCATATTTTTATAAATTTTCGTCACTTTTTCATAATCTATCCATATATAATTATAATATATATATATAAAATCCAAATATCACTTAGTAATTGATCGCTGTAACTCAAAAACTACTCAACGTACGATCTTGAAATATTTGGAATATAGGTTCTTCTAATATTTTCATCGTGCAATAAGAAAGGATTTTTGAAAATCGCATTTTTAAGTGTCAAAACAGTATTGGACTGACCGTATAAATTTTTTTATTTGTTGGTTACCTAGAAGATATTTGATTTGTTTAATACACGCATGTGGCCTATTGTTAATTTTTTAGTGGCTCGTGATTATCAATACTAATGGACATAATGAAAATTGAACAATAAAAAAAATTATAAAATATTAGAATAATGTCACAACTATCTTAGATTCATTGAAAATGATATAATTGATGTACATTATTAAGTTTAATATTCTGATAAAGTATAACCAAATAAGTTTTATATGTATATAAATATAATAATATAATTTTTTTTATTATTATTATGTTGATTTTAATAAAACATTTTACAAATTTTACTAACACTATCTCTTCGTTGCCTAGCTGTGATGCCTATATATTGTATTTTTTTTCCACATTTACAACATTATCTTAGAATATTAGGGGTAACATTGTTGAGTGCAAAATATTTTTTTATGTTTAGTCAGTCGTTTTTGCTTTTTTTTTATAATAGCTCTCTGTATACAATATTTTTTGTTTTTCCTTCAGGAAATTACCACTCTTTAGGAAATATTACCTATGGTTACATAGGAAATATTTTGATGTGTTTAATATGTTGATTTTAATATTTACCGAATTGAGATGTATGTAAATTATTAAACAATAAGGCAATGGAGAGATAACTAATAAATTGGGTTTGTACGTGTATTGGTTTATGTTAAGGTACGGTTTCCTAGCTGCAACTGGTCGTTGCGGTCGGCCTGTTGAAATAAACATAATCTATTTGTGTATTCAAATGTTATTAATTTTATTGATTCATACTGTTTGATAATTTACATAAATCTCAATTGGTAATTATTAAAATCAACATATTAAATACATCAACATATTTCATAGGTAACTAGGTAATATTTCCTATAATCTAGTAATACTGCTTCCTAGGAAGAACCAAAAATATTGTATACAGGGAACTATTATAAAAAACAGACTAAGCATAAAAAATATTTTGCACTCAACTATGTTACCTCTTATATTCTAAAATAATATTTTAAATATGGGAAAAAAATACACACATAAGAAGTTTAATGATATAATGAGAAGTACAAAAGTAATTCAGCTAGTTATCAATAAAACTGTTGGAAAATTCGTGATGTGACCATTTTTTAAGTATTAACTTGACATTTTCTACTAGAAATTGTTAATAATTCTGAACATCGGACCACTCCTTCAGGTCATATTGTGTTCACAGACAAAAAAATATATATACACTTATACGTATTATTGTAGAACCAATACATTTTTCGTTTCCTTTAGAATCTATAAACAAAATATTGAAAACATCATATTGGTTTATTTCTATATAGCATGTATTACTTATGATTGCAAAAATGTTTGCGTAAAAAATGTCGTGTTAACTGTTTTTTCATGAATTATTGCTTAATCGGCAAAAAAAAAAATAACAAATTGTAAATTTTGGTTATAAATGTTTAATTAATCTATTTTAATGTTTACACTTTTTGGATGTTGATATCTCTGCTTGATTAATTTTATGCATTATTTTAAATGTCTTATTAAAGACCCAGTTGTTTTGCCATCACAAAAATATTTATTATTTTCATCTCTATCACATAAATCACAAAATGTTTTATCTCTTTTACGTTTAGTATAACCCAAACCCAACATATTTTTCTATATGTGACTGTAAAATTGAAAATGTATATAAAGATGTATATAGTTTAGAATAATAGAAATTAGATAGCTTTCTATGTATTTCTTAGAATAGATAACAGTTAAGAAAGAAAGTCAACTATAAAAATATTTTTTGATAAAATTATTATTTCTGATTGAACTTAACAGCTGTTGATGTACGTCATATCCACTCAAGATCACGCTCAAAATATAATTTATAGATGCAATTCGAATGCGTCGAATATTAGATATACTCATCTACATAAATTTTACTATTTAAGGAATGGGATATGTGTATATGTGTACGCGTGTATGTCAATGTACGTATCAAACCTTGAGATCTAGTATAAAATAATATTAAACAACTATACGATATTAATATTGGTCTATTAAAATCACACCTAAATCTAGAAATTTAATTAAACAAAGGTACATTTTATTTGATTAAATATTGATTAAAAATAGTATTATTAGTATTATAGTAGCACACTAGTTATTATTTATACAATATTGAATCATTTCAACTTGTCGCTTCTTTCAATTATAATATATTAACATAGGCATGTTTCTGCGGAGAATTTTATGGTAAAACCTAAGATATAAAATCTATTATGTACCTTTATAGTAGATTCTGTTGTATTGTTTATAAATATTTGATTTAACAAATTAAAATATATTTTGATTTTTTAAAATTCATAACCTTTGAGGACAACAATTAAAGTAGGTTGTAAATAAATAGTACGTTTATAATTTCCAACTGGAACGTTTTTGTAACTTATTTGACATATATTAAACAAGTTAAAAACAGAAAATTGGTAAAATGTATCAGAGATGCTTGATTCTTATTTAGAAATATTTTATTTTGGTGATAAAATAGTCATTTAGATCGAAAATCCTTTATAAATGTGTATTTTATGCACAACGATTTGAGCTATAAGATCGAAGTGACAAGTTTTTTTAATGTAATACGTGACGCTTGACTAATAAAGCTACATAGAAATGTAATATTAGTTTAATGAGTTATAACATTATTGATGTCATGAACTTTGTTAAGAAAAAAAAAAAAAAATGTTAGCGAATACTTTTGAAGAATGCTTAGAATAATGTATTTGAAAATTTGTGCGTTGAAACATTATACGTTCAATTATTTTTTTAGATTATTTTTAAAAACATCCATTTTTGCATAAATGGTACTTAGTAATAAAAAAATAAATAATTTTCTTATACGTTTTAATCCCAATGGGTTAGGTATTTTTTTTTTTTTTTTTAATAATTACCAGTTTGTTCAAAACAAGGTGATTTATTAAGATCTTGACATGAGCCTTCGTAACCGTTTATCTAGGACATACAAATCCAGCGGTGTAAAAGTCAAAAAATAAAAAAAATAAAATAAAAAAAAAAAATGTACATAAATAGTAGATTTCAATTAAATGTGTTGACAACAAAGAATGTTGAAGATAAACATTGAAGGAGAGACAGCGCTTAATTACGCACGGTCGGCAAGTGCTGAATCGAAAGGACGATAAACATTTAGGTGACGGTTTAACGTCAAAACTAAAAGCGTTCAAACGACAAACAGGTATATCTGGCGGTCGTTTCTTCATAATATTAATTCCACCATTATCACCGTACGACCGGCGAGACCGGACCTCGGGAATGCTTATCGCGAAAATCCCACGGCGAAGTGCTACGATTCGCCGAACCAAGGCCGATACAACGTTGTCCGACTTAAAACCCGATAAAATATAATCCCGTCGTGTCATTATCTAAAACCGTTGTTAGCATAGTGAATCGATCGACTGACGGGACACCGGCCAGGGAAAACGTATCACTCGCTCACAATTACGGCATCAACGTTACGACACGATCTCTATGGCTTGTGCACTGCGGACGGTAAGTTATAGATTGTCATCCATGTTTATGAACAGATGTTTAACAGAATAGGAAAATATCGTGAGTACTGATGATGATCTTTTTTCTTTATATTCGTAATTGTATTTCGAGAAGAATACTTTCTACCTTCTTTCTATTTTTTTTTTTTTTTTTCCGTGTGAACGGTAAATTTTCGTTGTTTTCGTAAACGTATTTTGGCCAATGGTGCAGTGCAGTTAGTGGAATTCGACAAAATTAACAAGCCTTAATTTCTCAATCAAAAAACCGTTATAGATGACTAAAATATTTCATAGAATTATAAAGTGGTATATAAACTTGTACAGTTGTGTTTAGTTTATAATTAGGTTGGCCATTCACGTGCAGTCAGCCATATCGTGCACATGTGTTGTTATTCCGAGTTATGTACAATTATTTCACGTTAGTTTTACCAAAAAAATTCGTACTTCACATCATTTGTCGCACTGTTTAAAAAGTGTTTCAGATCTAAGTGTCTATAATTCCTCTTCCTAAATCAAAAGTAATTATAATTTTATAATTTACTTTAAAGTATGAAGACAGTTATAACAATAAATAAATGGCTATTAAGTCACATTAATGTAAGGAAAAAAATAAAATTTTAAATTAAAACAGTTATTTAGGCATCTGTGTGTATAATTTTACCAGAATTTTGAATGTTTAAAATAACATTCGGTGATGAAGAGAGGAGTCATTTGAAACTTTTTGCATTCCTTCAAGAAGTCTGTACATATCTAAGTATAAGTTAAACGTCTTTCTCCAAAACATCGTCACATATGATGATCTCAAGATTCACGATTAGATATGCTGACCATATATAATGAGTTCGAAATAGTAGGTACATGAAAATTATAATTTTAATGAATAATTATAACATGAACAAAAATATACAAAATACAAATTCAAATTTAATTATGTCAAAATTTTCACTAGAAAAGTTAACAGATATTGAATGGAATCAAATTTTTTTTTTTTTTTATTATTTACCTCCTTTATCTTCAACAGAACAAAAAAATAGAAATTAAAACTATTCTTGACTACAAATTTTTATAAAATTTTAGAATCGTCAGTTAGAATTGAAGAAATATATGTTGAATAATCTCAACCCATGCTTATGACCCAATAAATATAATATCTACTAAACCACACATCTTTTTTTCGTAAGAAAAGTTGAAGATTTTCCTGGTCTATGTACAAAATGAATTGATCAATTTGGTATCGAAAATTTTTAATGTAAGTTATAGTTTTATAATAAATCATGATATAAAATTGGATAATTGTGTGGCGGTTAGTACAGATGGAGCTCGTGCGAAGCCTGGTCAGGCTTGAGTGCTCATTTAAAATCAATTAATTCGTCCATCATTTGGCATCATTGTTGTGTTCATACAGAAGCTTTAGCTACAAAAAATATGACAGAAAAACTGAAAGAAGTTTTATGTGATATTGTGCAAGTTTCAAATTTAATAAAAGCTAGATCATTGAGTTCCCGAATTTTTAATTTTATTTTTGATGATTTGGGAAGCGTGCACAAGCAGTTGTTATTACCCGCTGAAATACGCTGGTTATCGCGTGGTAAAATTGTATCTCGTATTTTTGAGCTAAAAAATGAAATTAGAATGGTTTTTTTTTAATGTATAACAAAAATATTATAAATCAGTGGTATCAAGTGATTTCATATCATAAAGGCCGGATTTCAATTTTATAAACATATTTTCTAGGATGACCTTAGCCAATTCTTTCCAAGTACATAATTTGTTATATGTAACAGACACTTCAAAGTCAAAACTTTTATTTTGCATTTTTTCTTTGCATATATAATGTGATATATGGTAAAAACTGTTCACGATGTTGCGCGTAAAGTATACACGAATACATGCGAGTACAGGTTCGTTGGCAGAGCGTGTCGAACGTCATTACGACCGTTCCAGGTCACCCCTCTTATGATGGATGGGAAACCGCATGTTGCGTTGACGGTGCACCCCGCGGTCTGATGTTTGATCAGAAAAAATAGACACGGCCGTTGACAGCCGTTATGATAAGGACTGCCGTGAGGTCCGCGTCAAACTACTCAACTAATAATGTACTGTATCTAAATTCTGACCATTCTTCTATATTACGAGTACTCAATGTATTTGAAACCCCTCTAGACCGTATTGTATCACCTATATTGTTTATCTACAAAAAACAACCATGAACGATTCCAAAACATTTACCAGTAAATCAAACTAAAAATAAACCACGATACAGATAACGCAATGAATAATTTAACAACACTAATAAAATCAGCCACCAAGCATAACAAATCAAGTATTTCAGACTCCAACCACCATCACGGAGTTTCTGATAAAATTCTTTCTATAATATTTGAAAATGTAAAATCAGATAGAAATATCAGACTGCTTCTAAATATGAGGCTTCTATCTCATAAATTAGTTTCATTACAAATTCGCTAACCTCTAAGAAAAATCCTTGTAAAATTAAAATCACAAAATGTAAACTTTTATTTACCCTTCTTCAATTCTACAGATGAAAGCTTGTGGAGTGAAACAAAACAAATGTTAAAATATAATATTTCTTCACCTCTTATTCAAACCATTAACAAATAGTCACAATATTTACAAAGAACAAAAAAAAAAAAAAAAAAAATGCAGAATTATTTGAATTCCACTTATCTAATATCCAACCACATTATGATATCTGTGTATCGCATCATATTGAAATTATGAAAATATTTATTTATTCTTCCTTCATAAATAATTATTCTCAAAAACATTTTACGCCAAATGAAGTAAAAATTCAAATCATAAAGTATTCTTAAAGAAATTCCCGAACTTTGACCTGATGAGAGAAGTAATTGCAAACTACTTACCAAAAAAAAGACATTATCTTTCTAACCTATATATATATATATATATATATATATATATATATATATATATATATATATATATATATATATATATATATATATATATATATATATAATGTCATTCTGAGGAACTTAGAATTTCCTAATGCTATAAAAATGTGCAAAAAAATTTTTGTTTGTCAAACCACTCAAATCACTCGATATCTCAACCTCATATCTACCTATTAACACTTGCTACTATTTTTCTCAAAAATCTGTAAAGAATTTATTCTCAAATAAATTAATATTTAAATTTATTAAAATAACATAATCCTGTCCACCCAATTTGAAGTTAAAACAAAACGCAGCACAATATACCAAAGTCATAGAATAGAGGATGTACCTGGATACATGTACCTCTCTTCAAAACCAACATATTGCAACGCAACCAGTGTTGGGGATTATCTAGATAAATTTATCTAGATGAGTTATCTAGATAAAAACTACTTATCTATTATCTTATTTAGATAAACTTAGTTCAAGTTATCTAATGTTTAATCTAGATAAAAAAAGTCGTATCTGGATAAATTAATTCCAAATCGCAAAAAATTGGTTCGCACATTGTCCGTCATTGAATAAATGTGCTCTGGCCGGCACAGAAATATATATTTGTTACCGAAACGGATGAATACGTTTGTTTACCGACTCACACGTCGTCGTGGATCCCGCTAACCCACATGCAATAAACAAATAACCGTACACTATTTGTCCGTAACGGAACGCGATCAGTCGTGTTGGTCGCGAACCGAGAACAATGTGTACAAGTGACGACTTGCCGCCCTGCTCATTGCAGTCTCGGAACAATCTTGACGGAATTTCTTCGGCCGTACGTAACTATGATATGCGGTTCAGTTGGTTTTGAAAAGTCTGCGGAAAATTTCAATCGCTAGGTATTAATGCACGTTTCATTTTTCTTCCCATAGCTGAAAGACGTCGGAAATCCTGATGAAAACGGTCGGATTGCAGTTGATCCTTGGCCGCCTAGTCGTCCATCTCGATTTTGAACTCGCTGCTACTCGTTCGTGCAGTGGCTAACGTTTAACGGTCGCATGTGATCCGGTACTCGAACGCAGGTAAGGCGAAGCGAAAATAAACAACTACCGGACACCAGTTCGGCCACTTTGGGGATAATGTTAGAAGTCGTGTGTACTTGATGTTTCTCGGATCTGGGATGATAGTTCGCGTTTTCTTCGATTAAATTCGAATCCCATACCCCGTATCACTCCGTCAAACCGCGCGGTCAGATGCGGATCCAGAAAATGTAAACATAGGGATGGTCAAAAAATATTTGTTACACCTTTCTATTCTATATTTCATTTATTCGAGCTAACCTATTTTTATCAACCATCAGAGTTTATTAAATATAAACTTCAAAATAACATTAATTTTCTTCACCTTTCTAAAGTTTTTTTTTTGTACTTATTAAATGGTTTGGTACATAATTGACATTTATTTTCTTTACTTCCTCTTCCCCTACATTACGATAAAATAACATACAGGTTCTACAATAAACTTCTTGTAATAAGTAATTTGTATTACGATTATAGTAGCAAGATAATAAAATTAAATTCATAAGTATTTTGTTTATTGTTTTTTGTTTTTCCTCATTTCGCTTATAAGACTCATTTTGTGCCGAATGAGTTCGAAATAGGTGTTTGCCGTATTCATTTTATTTTGAAAAATGCCAAATGATAAAATTATTTACATAATTTTATTTCATTGGTGACTTGAACGACAGGGGTTACCCAAGCACCGATAGTATCTCTTTGAATCCGCGCCTGCGCGCGGTCAACGGTTTTTTCGACCCACGATACCTTTCGAGTCGTCACCAATTTGTATGTGCGAACACGCGTTTTGGTAATGACTTCACCCTTTACGCGGGAACGGCTCGATTTAACTATCCGGACTCATCGATGCATACGACGTCTAGGGCTCCAATCTAGTGATCTAGTGATCCGTTCCCTTACACAGACTTTGGTCCTTGTGGTTTGGAATGGATTAGTGGACGAGGGGTTATGTGTTCGAAAATGATCGAATAAAATGTGTTCGAATAAAAAGTGTTCGAAAAAGCATATGTTCGGATGAATTTTTGTTCGAATAGTTAAACTCATTCTTAAAAACAATCATATTATTGTAGCGTGCCTCGATTAAAATATTTTTTATTTATTAATTATTTATATAGTGAAAAAAAATGTATAGGTATATCGTTAAGTAAAATAAATAAATGTATATATGAGTATATTCAAGTTCAAGTTTAAATTGTACGCAATGCCTCTTAAAAACTAATATGTTATTTTTATGAGACGATATCGACGAGGGAAACGCGCCATAATGTTAATTGTTAAATTGTCTTAAATTTCCGTCTTTTCCTGGTTATAAATACAAAGTTTTCGAACAAAAATTCGTGTGGACACATGCTTTTTCGAACACTTTTCATTCGAACACATTTTATTCGAACATATCATTTTCGAACTCGTAACCCGATACCGAATTAGTGAGCCCGTAACACAACAAAATGGCCGGGCCCGTGGCGGTGTTTTTAATGTTTTTTTTGATTCGCCTTAGGTTGTCGACGGAGACTTTACTTGCTGCAGTTCTGCTAAAAACCTCGGTGGCCACACGGGAAGTTTAGCATTTCACGTCGTCGAAGTTTCGTCGTGCTGACGTATGAAGTCACGTTGTACGCACGGTGACATCGGTTCGGAACAGATTCATCGCTGGAATAAGCAACAAAGAGTATGGGAACCAGATATTTTCTATTTCTCTTTCCTCAACGCTGCTTTCCTCTACATAAGCTCCATGAGCGTAAAAGCTTCTGCAACGACCATCTTCGACAGAATACGACATTGGACCGACTAGTATATCACAAATGCGTGAAATCTGTAATTCACGTGAACAATGACGACAACAAAAACGTACGTTTAACATTCTTCGTATGAACTTAACCTTTAACGTTCGCATGATGTGCACATTTTTATAATGATTATTATTTTATTTACTGAATATACAATTAGCAATACGATTATGCGTGTTTTATTAAATAAATTGTATACATTTGATTTCAGTTAAACTTTTATATAGTATTCGTTTATTAATTTTATTGATAACTTATTGAGCATATTATATTTTATGAATGCAACATAACCATTGGTGTAGTTGAGATTTTTCAATGGGAGCGAGGTTGGGGTTAAGACCTATAAAATAGGTAAATATAACCATGTTTAATTTTTTTCTAGTTTATTTAAAACATTTGAAAAGTTAAAAAAGAACCGGATAGGCCTCGCTCTGCTGTACAGTTAGGGGTGGAGTGCACCTCGCTTATAGGATAGGTCATTATTATAATGGATTTGTTAAATTTGAATGCAATGATAGATATCATTGTATACGAATAACGATTCTGAACGGAGTTCATATGTTTGTCTAGGATATAATACATTGTTATCTATAAACATTGTAAAAACATCATAAAATTGTTTCCTCTAATTCCGGTAGAAATTTTTTTAGATTTTTGAAGAGTAGCTTATAGATAACCTAGTGTTAAAATTTTGAACCCTAAGTATGAACAGAAAAATTTTATGAATTTTTATCTACAAAATAACTTGCAAATTATCGTGATTTTTACATATTTCGTATAAATTGGAACTTTGAGCACTTATAAAAAAAAGTTGTGTCTTACGATTTTAGATTTTTTTTTATCAGTTAAGAAACAACTTATAAAAAACCTTGTATTAAATTTTCAAGATTTTCTGGGCAGCCAAAAAAATTTTATCGTTATTTAAAAAAAAAATACTTAAAAAATTGAAAATTTCAATTGTTGCTTAATAATACTCACATCGTTACCTCGTAAACTATGCAGAAATTTCAGAAATTGTTTTTTCTATAAATAAAGATCCAATTGGCTAACTTATAATCGTAGTTACATTTACTTTTAGATTGATAAATAAAATTGAGAATCAAATCAAATTATAATAAATACATTTATAGACCATCACCAGACAATATGGTCTCTGTCCGGTTATTATAAACAGAAATTTATCTATTACTTCACACAATACAGTAAAACACTAAAGCCTCAATTTGTAAAAAAAGTATTAACTTAAAATAATTACTTAAAATTCAAAATAATTACCCTCAAATCCAGGGCTCGAACACTGAAAGTGTTATTTATAAAAAACAATTTTCTAACCTAACCTTAACATAAAATATTTAATTTATAAATAACTTCTAGAACAAATATGATATTAGGGTTTCCAATCTGGGGAACTGTAAAAAATAGCAATAAAATTACATTCCGTATAATTACCAATGTGCCATGTTATATATCTAATTAAAATGTTCACAATAATCTTAACACGAAAAAAATTGAAGAAGTAGTTACTATGTACTACTATTTTCTTTGAAAGATTTTTTTACTAACTTAAAAATCACCAAAATCAACAAATAAGTTTCTACTCACCACTTCATTGCCATCATCGGCTGTTAAAAAGAAAATTTTATCGAGATATGTTGATTTAACAACGTGTTAAATACTAAATGCATAGTTTCTTTTAAGTTTTTCTTTCTTTTAAACACAATTTAAATGTCACTGATGAAAGACTCAATTTGCACACGAACTTCAAATTGTATACCTCATAGTAAAAATAATTATTGTATTTTTTTTTTTTTTTGTACAGATTGTATATTTTACATAAAAAAATCAAAAAAAAAAAAAAGAACCGGATGGGCCTCACTCTGCTGTACACTTGGGGGTGAAGTGCGACTCTTCATAGGATAGGTCATTATAATGGATTTGTTAAATTTGAATTCAATGATAGGTATCATTGTATACGAAAAACGATTCTGAAACGGAGATGATATGTTTGTCTAGAATATAATATATTGTTATTTATAAATATTGTAATAAGTATATTTTATTTAGAAACGAAAAATTTAGAAAAATCGAAAATTTAAATTGTCTATAAATAAGTCAAAATATGTCAAAATACTTTGAAATTTTAACCATGTATAGAAAACGTCAATATAAAGATTTAATCATAATTTCAAGTTTTTGCGGTTTTTCGTTTTTGAGTTAGAGCATTTTAAAAAAACCGATATCATTTGTCAGTCTAGAATATTATACATTATAATATATTTTACATGTAATTTTATGTCAATATTCGCTGTTAAAACGCTTATAAAAAAAAAAATTGTGCCTATGGATTTTAATAATTTTTGAATGACAATAAGAACTACTTCTATGGAATCTTCTATTAAATTTTCAAGTATTTTGTAGGAGCCAAATTTTTTATAATGGCAAAAAAATTTAGCTAAAGTAGAAGTTAAGTGGTGTGAAATATTTGAATACACTAAAGCTCATAACATTGATACAACTAACATATCAAAAATTGTAGAATATTCTTTGGCAATTCCTGGTACAAATGCTGCAGTAGAACGGATTTTTTTAACTATTAATGTGTTGTGGATAGATGAAAAAAATCGATTTTTGGTTGAAACTATCAAATCAATTATGATTATAAAAACACATTTAAAAACTTATCTTGTAATGAGTTTTATAATATTCTATTAAAAGAACCTAGGTTACTCGATGAAATCGGTTCAGCACAAAAGTACACAAAAACATCAAAAGAAGAAATGTACGAGCCATCGTCATCAAAATAATTTTTTTGGACTTTTGTGTACATATTATACTTATTAATATTTCATTTGTATTTAAAAACTATTATACAGCATACATTTAATTTGTTTTTTTTTTATATTAATATATTTAGTTAAAATTAGAATTTCCTTTTTTTTTTTTTAGTTAAGTAACTAAAGTGTCCCGTATTTTTATTTTATTTTTATGGTCACCCTAGGATAATGCTGTTCCTACACTCTTTAACGGTAAGATATAACTATAATGAATATCAATGTTCTAAATAATGATCATTGGTTTTAGATGACATATTGGCTAAACGAGCTGGTTCTGATAAGGCGGATAATTCTATGGATTTATCTACACCTTTAGCTTGTTCAAGCCCCGAACGTTCATCGTCAAGTTTGTCTGTCAGCAGTTCAACCTCATCAACTCAAACCACATTGCAGCTGTCAAATGCAACTCCTAGAAAATTGGAGTTGAAGAAACAGCTAAGATTAGTCAAGGACCATATTAGGACATTATAGAACAGGCTATATCTTTTAAATCATTCAGACTCTGTAGAATCTTTTTTAAAATTATGTAAAAAATGTATTTCTCCAAATTTAATTTAATTATTAAATCACATTTTATGCAGAAAGAAAGAAAAATACAGTGTTAGAGATATGACAATGAAATGAAACAATTTGCATTAAATATTTATTTTTTGGGTCCAAAGGTTTATTATTTTATTAAAACTACACTTTCTCTGCCAGCAATCAGTACTCTTAAACGTACAACTTCAAAATTTTAAATTTTACCGGGTCTAAATGATTTTTTATTTAATTTCATTAATTTTAAAACTAGAAATTATACCCCTGTAGCATTACAATGTATATTTTGTGCAGTTGAAATGTCTTTAAAAACTAACTTATATTATTTAATTAAAAAAGATGAAATAATGGGATTTAATGTAACTAATAATCGTAAAACTTATGAAACTTCAAAGTATGCACTTGTATTAATGCTTAGTGGTATAAATGTAAATTGGAAGCAACCGATTTCATATTTTTTAGTGTCTAGTTCATGTACTAATTATGACTTACAAGATATTATTATTTCAACAATAATCAATATTCAAAGTACTAATTTAGATATCAAAGCTTTTATAAAAGATATGGGTTCAAATTTTGTAGGTTTTAGTAATAATTTTCATGTTTCTCCAACTCGACCATACTTTGAAGTTAAAAACAAAAAAAAAAAAACATTTTTGATCCACCTCATCTTTTGAAAGCTACAAGGAATATGTTTTTTCGACATAAATTTAAATTAAATAAAGATTTAATAGAAAAACAATATCTTGTGTCATTTTATAACCAAGATAGTAATTGTAATTTACGTTTAGCTCCAAAATTAACATATTCACATATATATCTAAATGCATTTCAAAAAATGAGGGTTTACTTAGCTGCTCAAACTTTTAGTGCAACTGTTGCAGCAGGCATGGAAACCTATTTAGCATTAAATAAATTAGCAATTTTTTCAAAACAAACCATTAATTTTTTTAAAGATATGGACAAATTGTTTGATATTTTTAATTCATATAAAAGATCTAATTTAAAAGATTTTAATAGACCATTTAAAAATACTCAGTCTCAAAATTCACATCTATTATTTATGGAACAATTCTTTACAATCTTAAAAGTTTTTGATAATAATTACAAAGATGTAACTAATCCAATGAAATTTATTAAAGGCTGGTTAGTTTCCATTGCTGGTTTAAATTTACTGTGGACAATACTAAAACGTGAAAATCCTAGTCACAACTATGTTCTAGACACTAACAGAATAAACCAAGATAGAATTGAAAACCTTTTTGGTACATTTCACAACCAAAATGGCAATAATATGAATCCCACACCAGTCCAATTGTATTATACTATTAAAAAAATATTTTGCTTAAATTATTTTCAACATTCTTAAAATTCCAATTGCATTCAAGATTTTTATGATATATTATCTGAAATTCCAGATCCCTCCAATAAAGAAATTCAAAATATAATGTTTCCTGAAAAATCTCCTTTTAAATTTAAAACGCCACTTCCCATTGGATCTGTAGATTATAGGGATTTAAGTCTACCAGATCAAAATTCATTAATAAATGATTGTGGCTATTTAATGAAAAAGTGTTTAGAAAAACATAGTTGTGATGTTTGTATAAATTATGCTAAATTTCAACAAGACTTAGATCAATCATTTTTGTTTTCTCATTTTAAAGCATATACTAATAAAGATAATTCAACTTATGGTAATTTAATGATGCCACATAATGATTTTTATAACTATATACATAACTTAGAATCAGTTTTTATTCATCGTTTTCCAATGCTTGCTCCAGAAATTGAAGTGGGTAAAAAATTAAAATTAAGTATGTTTAGCATAATTTATAATTACCCATGTGAAAGTTTTGATAAAGATTATCTTCTGAATTTGTTTGTTAGATTCAGAATTTTTTCAACAGTTAAATTTCTAAATAAGAATTTTTTTTCAGATAAATCATTAAAAATAAGAAAACTAGCTATTTTACAACTTTTATAATTAATTGCTTAAATTTAGTCATAAGTCATAACCATGGTATAACTTCAATATTGCATATAATTTCTGACTCATATATACATATATATACTTCTGACAGGCTAACAAAGGGCTACGGCAATAACATAGGTACACATCGTCGGGCTGTGGACCCGTTCTGGAGCTACAAGTAGCTGCCATCAAAGCGTAGGGCCATGGACCTGTTTTGGAGCTACAAGAAGCCAATGTTTCCAGAGCATCGGGCTGTGGACCGGTTCTGGAGCTACAAGTAGCCACCTATTTTATAATACTTTCAGTTGAATTACCTATAATCTTAATTATTTATCTTTTTACTATTGTATTTGTGAAGAACATTTTAATAAATGAGCTAACACCCCTACCACGGACCAAAATTTGTTTTTATTTTTAAAATAATGTATTTCCTCCTTGTCTTTGTAATATAACACGGAAAAATATTTTTAAATTGTGTAAAAGAGTTACACTACTTGTTGACATGTAGATAATAATATAGAAAAAGAGAAGAAAAAAACCGGATGGGCCTCGCTCTGCTGTACAGTTAGGGGTGGAGTGCACCTCGCTTATAGGATAGGTCATTATTATAATGGATTTGTTAAATTTGAATGCAATGATAGATATCATTGTATACGAATAACGATTCTGAACGGAGTTCATATGTTTGTCTAGGATATAATACATTGTTATTTATAAACATTGTAAAAAGTATATTTTATTTTGAAACGATAAATATTTTTTTCAATTAGGATGGGTTGGCAGTTGCATACAGCGATATAGTTTGTCAGTCTAGAACATTCTACATTTTATTATATTTTACATGTAATTTTATGTCAATATTCGATGTTCAAACGCTTATAAAAAAAAAATTGTGCCTATGGATTTTAATAATTTTTGAATGATATTAAGAACAACTTCTGTGGAACCTTCGATTAAATTTTCAAGTATTTTGTAGTAGCCAAATTTTTTTTATCTCCGATTATAAAAATAAAATGTAAAAAAATCGAATATTTTAAATGCCTATAAGTGGCTTAAAAATCAATATAATATTTTGAAAAAAATATTGCATAAAATCTTAACAGCTGGTAGAAATTTCAAAAATCTGCGACTTATACTTTTTGAATTATAACAAATATTTAAAATCGTCTGAGAATAAATCGCTATTTTATGCAATTTCGTAAATATTTAAATTTCAAACAGTCATACAATTTTTTCCTCTTAGTCCGGTAGAAATATTTTAAAGATTTATTTAGAGTAGCTCATAGATAACCTAGTGTTAAAATTTTGAACCTTAAGTATGAGCAAAAAAAATTTTATGAATTTTTATCTACAAAATAACTTGATAACGTGATTTTTACACATTTTATACAAATTTGAGCATTAAGGGCTTATAAAAAAAAATTGAGTTAACCGATCACCGATATTTTTTAGTTACGATAAGTTTAACTTATTATAAACCTGGTATAAAATTTTCAAGAGTTTTCGCTCAACCAATTAAATTTTATAGATGTTTAAAAACAAAAATTTAACAAAAATCGAAAATTTAAATTGTCTATAAATAAGTCAAAATATGTCAAAATACTTTGAAATCTGAACCATGTATAGAGAACGTCAATATAAAGATTTGGTGAAAATTTCAAGTTGTTGCGGTTTTTCATTTTTGAGTTAGAGCATTTTAAAAAAAAAACCGATATCTTTGTCAGTCTAGAATATTATACATTATATTATATTTTACATGTAATTTTTTGCCAATATTCGCTGTTCAAACGCTTATAAAAAAAATTGTGCCTATGGATTTTAATAATTTTTGAATGACTTTAAGAACTACTTCTGTGGAATCTTCTATTAAATTTTCAAGTATTTTGTACGAGCCAAATTTTTTTTATCACCGATTATAAAAAAAAAATGTAAAAATCAATATAATATTTTGAAAAAAATATGACATAAAGGAAATACCAATCTTAACAGCTGGTAGAAGTTTAAAAAATCTGCGACTTATACTTTTTGAATTATAAAAAATATTTAAAATCGTTTGAGAATAAATCGCTATTTTATGCAATTTCGTAAATATTTAAATTTCAATATAAAAGACCTAATTTAAAAGATTTTAATAGACCATTTAAAAATACTCAGTCTCAAAATTCACATCTATTATTTATGGAACAATTCTTTACAATCTTAAAAGTTTTTGATAATAATTACAAAGATGTAACTAATCCAATGAAATTTATTAAAGGCTGGTTAGTTTCCATTGCTGGTTTAAATTTACTGTGGACAATACTAAAACGTGAAAATCCTAGTCACAACTATGTTCTAGACACTAACAGAATAAACCAAGATAGAATTGAAAACCTTTTTGGTACATTTCACAACCAAAATGGCAATAATATGAATCCCACACCAGTCCAATTGTATTATACTATTAAAAAAATATTTTGCTTAAATTATTTTCAACATTCTTAAAATTCCAATTGCATTCAAGATTTTTATGATATATTATCTGAAATTCCAGATCCCTCCAATAAAGAAATTCAAAATATAATGTTTCCTGAAAAATCTCCTTTTAAATTTAAAACGCCACTTCCCATTGGATCTGTAGATTATAGGGATTTAAGTCTACCAGATCAAAATTCATTAATAAATGATTGTGGCTATTTAATGAAAAAGTGTTTAGAAAAACATAGTTGTGATGTTTGTATAAATTATGCTAAATTTCAACAAGACTTAGATCAATCATTTTTGTTTTCTCATTTTAAAGCATATACTAATAAAGATAATTCAACTTATGGTAATTTAATGATGCCACATAATGATTTTTATAACTATATACATAACTTAGAATCAGTTTTTATTCATCGTTTTCCAATGCTTGCTCCAGAAATTGAAGTGGGTAAAAAATTAAAATTAAGTATGTTTAGCATAATTTATAATTACCCATGTGAAAGTTTTGATAAAGATTATCTTCTGAATTTGTTTGTTAGATTCAGAATTTTTTCAACAGTTAAATTTCTAAATAAGAATTTTTTTTCAGATAAATCATTAAAAATAAGAAAACTAGCTATTTTACAACTTTTATAATTAATTGCTTAAATTTAGTCATAAGTCATAACCATGGTATAACTTCAATATTGCATATAATTTCTGACTCATATATACATATATATACTTCTGACAGGCTAACAAAGGGCTACGGCAATAACATAGGTACACATCGTCGGGCTGTGGACCCGTTCTGGAGCTACAAGTAGCTGCCATCAAAGCGTAGGGCCATGGACCTGTTTTGGAGCTACAAGAAGCCAATGTTTCCAGAGCATCGGGCTGTGGACCGGTTCTGGAGCTACAAGTAGCCACCTATTTTATAATACTTTCAGTTGAATTACCTATAATCTTAATTATTTATCTTTTTACTATTGTATTTGTGAAGAACATTTTAATAAATGAGCTAACACCCCTACCACGGACCAAAATTTGTTTTTATTTTTAAAATAATGTATTTCCTCCTTGTCTTTGTAATATAACACGGAAAAATATTTTTAAATTGTGTAAAAGAGTTACACTACTTGTTGACATGTAGATAATAATATAGAAAAAGAGAAGAAAAAAACCGGATGGGCCTCGCTCTGCTGTACAGTTAGGGGTGGAGTGCACCTCGCTTATAGGATAGGTCATTATTATAATGGATTTGTTAAATTTGAATGCAATGATAGATATCATTGTATACGAATAACGATTCTGAACGGAGTTCATATGTTTGTCTAGGATATAATACATTGTTATTTATAAACATTGTAAAAAGTATATTTTATTTTGAAACGATAAATATTTTTTTCAATTAGGATGGGTTGGCAGTTGCATACAGCGATATAGTTTGTCAGTCTAGAACATTCTACATTTTATTATATTTTACATGTAATTTTATGTCAATATTCGATGTTCAAACGCTTATAAAAAAAAATTGTGCCTATGGATTTTAATAATTTTTGAATGATATTAAGAACAACTTCTGTGGAACCTTCGATTAAATTTTCAAGTATTTTGTAGTAGCCAAATTTTTTTTATCTCCGATTATAAAAATAAAATGTAAAAAAATCGAATATTTTAAATGCCTATAAGTGGCTTAAAAATCAATATAATATTTTGAAAAAAATATTGCATAAAATCTTAACAGCTGGTA
>JASXSY010000650.1:0-202012 GCA_034509805.1 Sipha maydis | reverse complement strand
TACAAACTATGATATATATGAATCGATTGTTATAATTGAAATACTTAACACAATAAAATTCAAAATTGTATAACAATGTATAAAAATATATGCATGAATTATTTCAATGTAGTCACATTTTATAGGAAAACAATTGAAGTATGAATAAGAAAATTACATTTACAAAAATGTATGTCAACAAAAGCTTAAAACTTAAACTTAAAACTTATTGAAATACATAGAAAACCTAAAACCTAAATTCGCTTTGTATTAAACAATATTTATAAAGATGATAATTCCAATCTCTAGTGAAATGCAATTAAAGGGTTTAGCTTATTTTTGGTACATTCCGTAGTGGATTTTTGAAATAAAATTATAAATATACATTTATTGTTATACATTAAAAATTTCATTAGGACGAAAGAATATCATTAAATAAACGAGTTGGAAAGAACAATATACCTTTTGTTCTTCTTTTCAGTATTTTTCACGTGATTTTCGACAAAAAGTGAGTACGTACATAGTATATAGAAAAGTCTTAAAAGCTTATTTTTCTTGTTTGTTCACGCACATCTTTAAAATGTCGAAAAAAAAAATCCAAGGACTTAGCCTGCAGGGAGAAAAAGTGTACACACATTTGAGTGTGTATGTGTTAAATATATATATATATATATATGTACACACATAAGAATACATGCTTGTCTTAAAAGAGTATATATTTTAGTTTATATTTTTCCTTAACAGACTCCGTTCTGTGGGAACTTTTTTTTTAAATCTTCAGATATACGCAGCTTAATGTTTCCTATCATTTTTTTTTTCTGCACGTCTCCTAAAATACATTTTTTACCAAAAACCCCTTTATTTCGCGCGTTTTAGTTAAATATTTTATGTAGGGTTCTTTACTTCTTCCGACGACGCGACGAGACAAGGCGAGACGATTTCCGCGGGGATTTAAAAAAAATAACAATCTCGCACTTTATACATAATGCTGTATTGTTCAGTACTTTCAAATTCTAATGTTTGTCGCGCGCGGTGTCATTTCTTATACATACGAATGCGCGCTCCGAATGATATTTCAGTACCCGGTGTTTGCGCTCGCTCGAACGTATAATATTTGTTCGGCCGCAAGATAAAAAAGACACAGGCCCTACCGCCGCCACCGTGCCCGCAGGTGTGTCTGTTCGGCATATACCGGTGCGACATACTTCAATTAATACGGTATATATTATAATAATGTGTGTACATGCCACCCGAATATACTATGTATTATACATATTATAAATACTAAACGAGAATACCGACATTTCTATAATGCACGCGCGTAACAGGACCTCAACATCGGCTGTACCGTTTGTGGTAAAATATAATATGTATATATATATATATATCAAATTTACGTACAGCGGTTTATCCGTAACAAAACGGAAAATGGGATTTACACGGGTTCTTAATCGATCGAGTCCCGACCACGTTTAGACCCGGATCGAGAGCGTATACCGCATGTCTGCGCGTAATAGTCATAAAATATATAGCTGGCGCCAAGGCGCACACGCACTGGTGTTGTCAGGCTTACCTATTAATATACGTAAAAGCGTGTGTATGAGCGTATAGACTTACTCACGTAGAAAGTGGAATAATTTGGGCCCCCCTGTTCTTGGGAGGTATATATGGTTCTCAGCTACGTTTTTTAAACACAAATAATTATTTTCGTATACAGGTGTCGATAATACAGTTGGGTCGCAAACCCACAAACAACATTTAAGGTTCCTTCTAATAATGTACACTTGTTGATGTCCATTCATCTCGATCCATAAGTTATTTCATTTTCATATTTCCCTTCTATGTAAACGTGACAATTTTCGTCTTTTAAATGCAATTTTTTTACGAATCAGCTTAATAATATTGTGAAAACGGTTTTTTCCCTGTCGTAATATTGTTCCGGATTCGGTATACTTCGTTTCGTGACCGCGGTAGGAATACTGTGCAGTCAATCTAAAAAACCGTCGCGACCGCCGTTTGATCCCGTTCGCGTACGGGATAGAACCGTAACGATCAAAGAACTTAAGTGCGAATCAAAAAACAATGCGTGATATCACGTACACCTACGTGTGTGAACGAACACGGTTTTCGGGGAGAGAAAAGAAATGGGATTTTCACCGGTCGCGTATTGAGTCGCGACGGGGTGTCAATGACCGCCGGTCGGACGAAAAATAATAACATCTAACGACCGCGGCCGTGGTAGGTGTAGTGTACACGGTGCACGCGTCGCCAAGGACTGCGGGGACGATGATTGAAACGTCAAAACGCCCTACTTGCCGCCACCGCCGCGCTGGACGCAAACTGAAAATTATCGAGTTTTAACCGCATTAAACGCGCGCGCGTGCTGCGGGGACGGTAATTTTTTGTTTCCAGTCCCTGGAGATGGTAGCGGTTTCCCCGCAGAAAAAAAAAATTCATCCCCCGGGAACCACGTGACCACGTAATATTATACGCGTATAAGGGTGCGTACGCGTACCGACTACTCTACTGCTCCAGTGGCGGTGGTGTGTTTTTCAATTTCTTGCGTGCGACGATGACGACGCTGATGTGCGCGGGCGCGAGTGTACACGGTCCGAATGCGGTTTTCCAAGGACGCGTGCGCGGGGTGAGTTCGCTAACGGAATAGAAAACGGGGGGGGGGTGGGTAGGTGGTGGTTGGAGGGAGGAGAAGGAAGGCGGAAAAAAAATAAAGGAGCAAATTGAGGGTTGTATATCGAGTGTGCGCGTCCGGAACCGTTTGTGTTCGAAAACCGACGTTCCGCGACCGTTGGCATCGGCGACGGCCACGTGACGGTTTTATTGTTGTTGTTATTATTATACCGAGCGCGCGCGCGCGCGCGCTACCCTCCGCCACTGCAACGTTTCGCCGGTAGTGTCCTTTCGCTTTTGCACTGCACGCGCGCGCATGTATGGAAAATAATCGCCGGACGTGAGTCTTAAATATAAATTATCATATGCACTGCAATACTATATAGCGTGTAACGAATTACAGCAGCGGTGAGAAATAAACTTTGAGAAAAAAATCAATAACTGGCTGTCGATTTTTTCGCTTCCCCAAAGTTAATGCGTTTCACCGCGTCTGCGTTATGTACGGCGTTATATAGGTGTATATTTTATTGTTATTGTTTCACTCGAACGGACCATTTCGTACGGAAACGTTAGGGAACGTCCAGTTTTTTTTTTTATTTTTTTTTTTTTTAATGTTTTTACGGAATTGGTGCGAATGAAAAATCACAAAAAATCATGTTGTACTCGAACCGTTGGACGAGTGTTTTGCAAAAAGGGTTTATTTGTCAGATTTTAAAATAAAATAAAATACGCGAAGGCAATATCCGGCCACCGTTTCACCTGCAGCATCACAATTACAACAATTAGAAAGCGGAAAACAAAATGATGAAAAAGTTTCTGCACGGCAGCGGTGCAAAATCAATAGTCTCATGCTGTGGCGATGTTTTATCTACCTCCCCTTGCTCATTTAGTTCCCCTCGTAAACAATCCGGTAATTAACATTATTCTAATGGCTCCACCGCCGTTAATGGGTCGGTCTTTAATGAGCACCGCCAAGCACAAGGGGCTTAATATTCTTTCTTGTTAATTTTACTGCTGCTCTCAACTATGAATATATATATGTTACGGTAAAACTACGAATACAGGTAAAACTTAGGATACACAAAATAGTTTGATCAAATCTCGAATCATTTTTATAATTCGGACTTTTGCAAACGAGATTTGATAGAAGTTCGAAATGTTTCACTAGTTATGTGATCTTATTTTCCTTTACTTCATACTCGTATACAGAAATAATAATTATTTATTATTTATTTTTAAGTTTATAGATACTATAGTAGCTAATACCTATTAGCATTTAGATAGGTATACAGATGAATATTATTATTATTATTATTATATATTATGATAACAAATTTCTATCATTATGAAATATTACAGCAAAATGATTTTTTATAATTATTTATCTGTGCAGGTTTGGCTGCTGTAGCATATTGAGTTGCACAGTATAGTTTTGGATCGGCACTTGCATCGATTTGTGATAGATTTTTTCAAATATTCACACTTTATTAAGCTCAGTCTATCAGTCAAATTTACTATTAAATCCTAGGTTTAACCGATATTCATACTTTAATCTTAACACACACACACACACACTTATATGTATGTTACTCTATAACATTTCGAGAACTTAATACCACAAAGTTTACAAAAAAAAAAAAAATTATATAACTAGAACAAGATTTGTGAGGCAATCACGAGAATAAATATGAAAATGTATATGTATATGAACTATAATTATAGTATATAATGAAGCGCATAGAAATATTTTTTATTCACAAAAAGAAATAAACATATATACAGGTGGAATAATCAGAATAAAATGCGTAGGTACATAATTATATACGACAGCAGAAACTCGATTTTATATTTAATATGATACACGATGAAGTTATAGTAATTAGAAAATTTTATTTAATTTCTTTTAATTATTAAGGTTTAAGTAGATTTTATATATATATATATATATATAATATTCTAAAATTATTATTGAATTTATCAATAAAAAATATATGTATCGCGTGCTCATATAACGACGATTTACACGTATGATTTATTGATTACTTTGTGTTCCGTAATGAAATACTTGTAGTGTATACTGCAACACGGCGTCGAAAAATTTCATAGACGAAGAGCCTAGGAAAAGGATAGATTGTCCACAAACATTTGAAAATATGAAAATCTTTGTTTTATGGTTTTAATTTAAAAGTGACGATCATAAGACTAAATAATGTATTCGAGTTACGTCGTTGTCGAAACGGATACATAAATTTCTGTAGCAATGCGTGCATATCTGTACGGATGTAATGTCATACGAATAGAGTTGTTTTCGACAACGTTTTCGTCGTTCAAACCGTTCGTGATTATCTCACGTTAGACACCCCGGAGAACACGGAATCGCGGGCATCGGAAACGTTTATCTATTAGACAAGAAAAACACTTTGCTGCGAGCCGACTTTAACTCGATTCGGCCGACTAATTTCATTATTGTACACATATACCGTGTACTATATCAGATACGCGCGGGAGACTGGCACTTATGTGTACTATGCGCGCACACACATGAGAACGGTGGAGAAGTGCGGGCGACTGGGTGTGCTCCCCGTGCGTGCGGGCGCGTAGAAAAGCGGAGTTAACGGCCATAAACGCGTCGCGGTGAATATTGTCCGGGACACGGAGTTGAATAGGGTTTGTTTGGCGTAAATAGGGTTCGTTTAACGGGCGCGCGCGTGTGTCGGCCGCCGCCGCAGGATCGGAGAAACATTCGGGCGACTGAGCGGCGGGAGAGGCGGTTGTCGGCGGCGGCGGCGGCTGACACAAAAACGACTTCTGTCCGCCACCCCTCATAAGAACCATCCGAAAACGCTTTTAACGTGATTAAACTTACCTCCCCCGGCAAGGCGACCCGTGTTTAGTTTATATATATTTATATATCTATATATTTCCCCCGCTTTATCACCGTGTGCGTTTATTATTATTATTATTTTTTTTTTTGCGTCAAGTCGCTGTTGACGCGTAATCGATATAATGCGTGTACTTGGACGCGCGCGTTCATATATTACGATAATGCGCGAATAATGCGGAAGTGAATCACGAGGTCGTTTAACATAGTTTTGAACGCCTTTCGACGTCGGCGTAGGTGATGTTTAAATCATAAATGTAGTACGTGCTGGTTCGCATCACGCGTGACTCGCGTACTACAAAAGGCACACCACTTTGATGTAAAAAGTTAGACGCGCGTAATATTGTGTTGTGCGTCTCTGAAAACACGAGGCTTGCGCGAGTCTTCTTGCGGTCATATTATGACTCGCTGAAAACGCTAGTGCCCAATACAATGACTATCTGAAATAGTCATACGCGATGTCGCTGCGGCAAACAACGAGTCCGACAACGCGTGATATAAAAAAATAAAAAATAAATGCAATATGTGTGTAAATACGTGTCGAAAACGACTAGGAGGAATACACGGTTGTGCAGAATTAGACCGATATAATATTACATGTAGCGGGTCTTTTATAGGTACCTACTATTTTTAAATGAAATTTTATGGCAAATAAAGCGTGAGTCTTATCAAACTATTGTGGTATTTTGGTTTAGAGTGGTTTGACGTTTCGTCATAGAAAGACATAGCCCTACAACAGCAAGGTCTACAATAGCGCAAGGAGTTAGGAACTGTATTCCGAAAGCTTAGAGTAACTTACGGCCCGTATAATCGACCAACCGAACGCTCAATTTTGCTACAGAATTGTAAAATTCGAAACCAAATTTCCATTATTGGATTACATACGATCAAATACGACTGTAACAGGTAAGGTGTGCGATGACCGTGATGAATCGATTCGACGCCGTTTTCAACAGCTTGGCTTGTCGTATTCAACAACTTGGCGTTTTGACATGCGGACCTCGGTTTGAAAGCATAAAAAATTCAAGTCGTGCAAGAACTATGGTCGATTGTCTTTTCGAATCGTCACAATTTTAGTGTATGCATACACTGAGTCCACGGACTTTTAAAAAGTTAAATGAAAAAGATTCACTGTTTTCGAACAAAATTTAGTTAAACGAGAGGCTTATTTTTGATTTAATACAATAATACCAAAAAGCTAGATTGCCGTATGTGGGACGAAGAGCAACCCAAAGAATTTTTTTTTTTTGAGGCTACATAAAGTCCAAAGTCTACAATGCCAAGCCAATTGCGATAGATGAATCGCAAGGTAACATCACATACGTCATTGATCAAATACTAATTGAATATTTGGATGTGTCATTGGAAATTCGAATTTTAGAATAGACATTATTAACCGCAGCTATGGTCAACAATTAAAAGATACGATATTTAAAAAAATAAATGTAAATAATAGTTTTTTGTTCTATAATAATAACGATAATCTTATGAAATTTAATTTTTTTTTACTTTTGAAAATATTGCCTCTAAATGAATCACCTTTTATATGAGCATATAAGTTTATTGCACCGACGCCACGTGAAATATGTATGTTATGTGTATACGTGCGCCGAGATTGGGGTGGACGATGTCCTGCAGTGGCGCGTGTATACGGTGTTTCCATTAGGCTAATGACTCGTCATAGTATATATAAATATATACCTAGTGCGCAATCCCCGCACTTGGCCTACGCGGTCTTTCCACCCTTTACATCACTTTCACCAAAGTTTGTGTATGGGCCACGCACATGGGTACCAATATACATATAACACACACATACACGCACTCCTCTGTGTATAAAATATGTATTTGACACAAAAGGTATATACCGCACGCACAGTCACCAATAAAGTGTACGTATGAACACAAAACTATGGGGCGACGTTTCATAAAGATGTCACTCTCCTCCCCGTGATGCCCGTCGTGCATCGTGCACCGCCGCTATGGAACGGTGGTAATTGAAATACTCGTATCCACATATTCGAGTATGTTGATACATATCATCGACCTGGTTTTGGTTATATTTTATTTATAAGAGCACGGACAAGCTGTGTATCAATAACGTTTTGGTATAGAGATTTCTCAAAGTATACGTTTTCCACTGTAAGTCGATACGACATGACCGTGGTGTACGCACGCTTGCTGCGCGCACTCAACGAGCTACAATACGAATAGTGGTCGGAAATAAATGTGGGTAGTACAGCGATGTCCAACGGTTTAGTCAGTTTCTTGGCGTACGTTTTGAAACGAGAACGGATAAAAAAAAATAAAAAAAATACGACTTTAACTTAAAACCGCGTCTGTCTTACAACTATGGTATTATGAATAGGCACGCGGTACATACCGGAATTGGACCCTTCGTTGTGGTGCAACGAGTTGGTGCTGCTGGTGTTGTGGTCGGCCAGCGCGGTGTTGTTGTTGTTGTTCTCGTTGCTCTGCAGCTGAGCGGCTATTTTGCTCTTCACGCCGCCCATGCTACCGCCTAGGCCGCCGTTCACGCTCGGATGATGGTCGTGATCGTGTTTGCACAGCAGCGTGTCGTCGCGTAGCGCAAACTCGTCGCCGGGTATGAGCTGCCTGCTGCACGCGTTGCACCTGAAGCACTCCATGTGATAAACTTTAGTCTTGGCCCTCATCACGAGTTCGGTCCGGTCGAAGCTCAGGTTGCACTTATCACATTTGGTGCCAAATAGTCTGGAACACACGTTAAATATATTATGCACAAGGGCGGAACACTCGTCTAATACGCTGTTCGAGGAGTTTCAATTTTTTCGTCTGTTATTGGTTAGTTCGTCTACTATTTTCTACGCACAGATTATGTCGATCGCGTCCACTGTAATATTTTAAATCGATTCTAACTCTATCGTCACGCGAATCCGTTGCGGATGTATTGTTGACGCTCATCGAATAGAATTCTAGTACCTACAGCCACGTACACATTTGACCGAGTTCGGAGTCGTCAAAAATTTTCCCGCCACGACGGCGTATGATAAATATTTAGCGAAGAGACATGGAGAGTGACGAATTCGAAATCAGACTCGATTAAAACCAAAATGTCGTGAAGCTATTGAGTCGTCAAAAAAGCTTTGTCGTGGGTTCAGACATAACAAAACGTGATCGACACGAGAAGAATCGTTGGTTTCGAGAAACTTTAAAGTAATTCATATCGCGCAATTTTATGATTTCCATTATAACTACACTGTTGTATCATCATAACACAATTTTTCCATCGCGATGCATTATTTTCTTTGAAATTCGTATCGCTGTATTATTAATGTTTCCATTGTCCGGATCGCCGTACAAATATTTACAAGACCGATTCCAACAGTTTTTAAATTTTCTTCGTCACATTAAGTACGCGTAATATATAGATTATAGGCGAGTGTATAGCTGCGGGTTGCGCTAACGGGAATTGTAATAATAGTTCATCGAGAAATGTGTAATATTGTCATCGTTCGGTCGGAGAGCGAGCGTATGAAAAAAAAAACGTCGGTTGACGGGTCTTGTGGAATAAAAAATAAAAATAAACCAAGTCCAACCTGTCGTCGTATTTGTCATTGACAAGTGTTCGGCGGCTGCAGCTCGCGCGGGACGTACGAACGAGAAACACGCGGAAGACATCGGATCCCGACGGCCACCCAACGAGGTCGCGTTTAAGTTTTAAAAATATTTCATAAACATCACGCGTCGGGGCCGCAATTAGCGCGTTCCGAAAACGTTTTCATATACACACGGGTTGTGAAAAGAAAAAAAAAGAACCCCCCGTATACGTGGTGCGCATCGCGCATCTCGGGACGTTAGGATCGGAACACGTGCAACGGTACAACGAGCGTTCACCGTACAATAATCATGATAATCATAATAATAATGTGTACACACATGGGCTACCGTATTTACGCGTGTCGCTGTAAACAAACACGAGCGCGTCCGAGTGCGAAAAAAATAATCGTTTATACACACGCTTCTTCGTGTATACGTTTCTACACCGCGCACGACACATGTGCGTAGTCTTACGCTTCGGCCCGGCAATAGTGCGTATTCTATGTACTTATGAATAGTATACTATGCACTATGTATACAAAAACACAGGAAAAGGTAAACACGACAGCGCAGCGACGAAGAAGCCGCGGAACTGCAGTAAAAGTTTCGTTGACGTATCCTTTTAACGTCGTCATCGATAAAATAAAACATACGAGCACATATGTATATATGTATATACGTTATCGGATCGAGAAAAAATGAAACACAAATTTCGTCCGAACCCGTTCGATAACGTTTTGACGAACGTTACTGTGCAGTGAACGAACGTGTCGGTTTTAAATAAAGACACCATCGGTGATAGTAAAGAGATCCGAAAGGTTTTTAGGAATTTTAGCCGTAACATTTATCAAAACCGTGATGGAAATATTTAGATGTTTTTTTAAATTTTTCTTTTACCTACTTTGATTGTACATTGTAGTTATCGTGTACATGGATTAACCATTGGATCATTTTATCAAGTATTCATATAATATAGAAACATGTATTCCTGAATCTTGATTACTGTACCTAAAACAATATATTATTTCGGGTTCTTATACAGTACAAGTAGACGCGAATCCGGATGAAATATCAGTAAATGGATGAATATAGAAATGTTCTTGTTTGTAAGCTAAATAACGTATAACATGTATATTACAGTAAATATAAACTTATTATTATTAATTTAGAACTATAATAGTTTTACAAAACAACTTATCTTTGGAGAAGACAAAAGTGTATTTTTACACCCTCATTATTTTAATCCCTGTTTTTTTTTTTACTTCTATTATTTTAAGCCCATTATTGAATTTTTCAAAACGCGTTGGTTTCCGCTGATAAATACTATTTAGTTTTAATAATCAAATAATCTTCAAGCGAATTGTTTAACAGATTTATTTTGATGATCATTTCAAACCCATCGTGAAATTTTAAACGTTTTAATTAATTTATCACAAGTATTCGATGAAATTTATAAAATTTTAGTGCCTTTACCGATGTGTTTTATCACGTTAGGTAATAACCTAAGTATTATTGATGTTAACATATTGAACAATGAACAGTGCAGGAATACAAACTTTTCCAGTCTTAATTCACACATGTACAAAATATAACGTCTATGTAGATTCCCTGAGCATATATTTGTAAAAAAAAAGACACTCATCATACACACATAACTTTGGCGGCATTCGTATGACCCTTGGAAATAATAGAATATGCGTGTTTGTGTGTGTGCCTATATTGACACAATGTCATCTGTCATGGAAGACCCCGGAGCCGATTTATTTACTCAAAGGGAGAATCGGGTATGAGTACCGTGTAAACATCGGCAGACATTCGAAAACAAGAGGCGTGCAGATGTATTTGACGTCCGTCACAAAATGTAAACATCAATCATATATATAATTTAATATATAAAAAATTGAAAATTATGGATCGAATGACTATGCTGACGGAAATTAATAAAAAATATACGGGTATATTTTGTACAAAACGCGTACCTAATGCGTATCATATTGTCATGTATTAAAACAAGTTCATCTTCACAAACCAAATCTCCCGCTAGTTATTACATTATATACTTGATTTGCTCCTACTACGAATATTATATATTATAGAAAAATGCATTCGCTAAGTGTAAATATCTACATATAGTTAAATATGTATTATGCTATCGAATATAAATTATATATTATACTGCGCAAGGTGCAATCCGTATCAGAGGCGTTCTCAGGATATTTCAATGGAGGGGGATGAAAAAAATTGTCATAAAATAAGCCGTAAGGGTTTTGTCTCACAACTCCCATATTATAATAATAAATATTAAAATAATGATAGTTGATAATATCAAATAATCGATTCAAGTCATTTGTATTGTACTTTTTATTATAACTATAAAACAATGTTATGAATCAGTTTAAATTATTTATTTTAATAATTAATTTTATATTAAATTCAAATTAAAATATCGATTTTTGAGCTAAAATGTCAAGAACTTTTTCCGTATCAATATACACTTTTTTACGAATGACCAACAATGTTAATCCATTAAGACGGTCCTAGGAAATATAATCATAATTTAAGAAAAATAATTAAATGTGGTTTAATAAATTTACTATTTACCTCAGTCATTGTGTTTCTTAGATAGGATAGCTTGTGATAAATAATAGCAAAAAAAAAAATAGAAATAATATCTAGTCAATATTGAAAACGCATATCAAGAGTAGATAAAACGTGTATTACTTATATGTAGAGGTCGGATTTTTATGGTTTTACATATTTGTTTCTAGTCTATGCAGTTAAATAGGAGGGAGAATCTTTACGATCCATGAAACACAGAACTCACAAGAAAAAATTTATTTTGCATAAAAAAGTATATTTTAGGGGTTCGAGAATATTTAACACGTTAGGGAATATTTGAGAATATTTTCGTAATATCGGCATATAATGAACATATTTCACGTATATCAGTTTTTTGATAAATACAAAGCTCACTTAATGATTTATTTCTCGGTTTCTGAGTTTTAATAAAAATTAATCTCCAAGTATTCTCTATCGATTGCGATAGCACATCGGTTATTTTGTTAGCTGTCACGATTATTCATCGTCTACTAGTCGTCTGTATCGTCTCGTGTTAATATCGGAGTGTGATAAATTAATTAATTAAATTAAATATACTTAAAACCAAATTAATAAAAAATAAATCAAACTGATTTTTTTTAAAAATTAAAAGAATATTTTGCATATTTAAAGACATAAAACATCATGTAATTGGTATTTTAAAAGAATATTAAGAGAATATGTTGCCTATTTTATATGACATAAAAACATTATACTTTAAGGATTTTAAGAGAATATAAATCCGATCTCTACTTTTATGTAAGAAAATAAAGTACCATTGAGGGGGGATCTATCCCCCATATCCCCCCCCCCGTGAGTACGCCCATGATCCGTATACAGTAGCACTGCGGTAACCTCAAAGTTCATGTAGTATACTTAAGTGTAATAAAATAACATGAGTTTAAATTAATTGTTATAAAACTAATTGAATGTTGAAAGTACTGTATTCATATGAACAAAAATCATGCCCAATATTAAGACATTTAAACTATAGTTTTTTTTTATAGTTATGGACCGAAATATATGTACATACCTACATCACCCAGTTGGGAGGTACGTATTGTGTAATATATTTTATACACCATCGAACAATGAAAACTAATGATTTTAAAACCGTTGCAATAATCGGATAAAAAACATATTTTAAATTCAAAGTTTTTTATTTTTACTGAATGTTCGACGTGTTTGCTTGTTATGAATTAGTTCATCGAAAGACGCGATACGATAAAAGTTGAGATGTACCTACATTTTTTGAGAAAGGAAAAACCTTACGAACAAAACCACTTTGAACACTAAATATACTCTCGCGCGTGGTAAATGATATTGATAGTAAACAATTCAACTGCGTACATATGCTTGCTGCCATGTGATTCAAGAATGCTTCGTACACTGTATATAATGCACATATAATGTGTGGTGGATGTTTACTCTAAAATGACTTGGTTATTGATGTTGAAAAAAATCACTCATCTTAAGAAAATTTCGATTTCATCGCAGAGCATTAAATACGTACCCTCCTTGTTTCTTAAGTACATGCATTTATAAATTCGATATCATGTGGCACGATATCAATGTTGGTTGTAAATAAAAATGAATAATAATAATGATGATGATAATAATAAATAAACAATATAGCAGTGTGATGATAACAACGGTTTACCTGACATAGTCTAATTTACAATAGGTTTTCCCGTCCCTCACGAAACAGGTACAATGTTCGTCCAAAAACTGATGGCATTCGGCACATTTGAGGCACGCCGCGTGCCACTCCAAGTCCGGGGCCACCTTCAGAATGTACTGGTCGTTTATCGCACCGCCGCAGCCCACGCACAGACTCAGCCGCCGTCGTTCTGAAAAATTTAACAACAAGACACCTGATTTTAAATAAAATCTATACGCTGCTCGTGTCAAATCGCACATTACAGTAACAAAACGCGTGCAGTATAAAACATCATATTACATAGGTCATAAAGGCGCACACATTTTTACATATTGTATATTTTTTTTTTACATAGTTATGCATATTTCGAGGAGGAGGAGTAGCAGCAATTTATAATATATTATTAAGTGTATTATGACACCTTAATTACTTCTGTAGTAAATGCGAGTATGTATCACGAACGTTTGCGTAAAAGGTAAACACCCTAGTAGTGTAAGAGTAATTACTACGGCGCCCGCGATATTTTGGATATTTTCGTAATATTTACTACCTACGCAAAAAAAAAAAATAAAATTGAAAATAATCGAATTCCAACATACACGGTATACGAATACTAAAATATATGTAATTATGTTAATAATCCGTATTATTATACGTTCCTGATTTCTTAAAATTGGAGATTTTGTAATTCATCCTTTTTCACTTGGGACCAATATAAATTCTCATGAAATATCTATACATAAAGCTATATTTGTTACCAATTAAACGCCTATACACTAACGTAAAAATTAAAAATATATTAGATTATTGATATTATTATTATATTTGCATGTACTATATTATATATCAATGTTTTTATGTAACCCATCACCACAGCCCACATCAATCCGTATTTTATTTATACATATGTAAATATCTCATAACTCGTATGATAGGACACTCATTTTTATAAACAGATATTTTGTCGCAGCTTGTAAACATTTACGATCTGTAAGACACGCATATAATATACTTTTTATACGCCATTTTAACATTATAACGTCTAAAAGAATATAATATATATAAAACATATATACCAGCAGCGGCAACGTCGATAAATTTAGATTCATTTTATTATTATTTATCGTGCGTGCGTTTTATTATAACGCCGATTACCTTCTATACATTTCCGCATGCAGTAAATTAAAAGTTTTTATAGTAAAATTTATACATACATACATACATATATATGTTAATATACCATGTGTGAGTGTGTGTTTTTTTATGATGACAAATGCGTTGCCCACGAATTGTGTTTTACTTGTTTTCGACATACAGTTTTTTATATATTTCAGCTTAAGTTATAGTACGAGAATAGAAAAGGACAGATAATTTATATATATATACAATGTGACGAAAAATTAAAGTTCAAATATGTGCGCGTGCAATATAATACGTATATAATATAAACATTATATTTATTTTATACATAATTTGTGACACATAAATATGTATGTATTATAACACAATATTATATATGATAAAAATCTAAGCTACTATATTGCACATATTCAATAACTATCCGGTAGCGATGAATAGTAAAACATGTATTTGTATAACTATAGGTGTATATTGCTATATATATATATAATGTACTTTGTATTTGAAAGAATCGTTAGGATTGTATAGAATTATATTACGTGGAATATAACCGTATATATTATTATGTAACAGAATATATATATATATATATATATATATATATATATATATATATATGTATATAATATAGGCATAGTATATACTTTATAAGCTATATATAAAAAATTATATATAAGAAAAAATGCTGATGTCTACGAAAAATTGTAAATTAGGTACATAATATTATTTGGTAAGGTAAAAATGAAAAATTATTTTTTTAGAAAATCTATCGATTGTGAATGAGAGAAGACGTTTTTCGTGGAGATATATTTTTTGAATTCAAGGAAACCGTTGGCATATATTAAAGTATATCCATAAATATGGTCTTATATATTTTAGGATATTTCAAATATTGTATGTGATAGTTGTCGAAAAATTCGTACAACTATACCGTTTGTACATAAGTCTACATTGAGAGGTATGAATAAAATTACCGAGATCAAATAGATACGTATAATATCTAAGAGTAAATGCGATTTAAAAAAGGATCATTGATGAAAGTTGAAGACAATTGCAAAATGAAAATACAAACAGTATATATATATATATATATATATATATATATATATATATATATATAAGATTAATAATAATTTCGAACCTTAAAGAATTATTAAAAAGTTATGTATTGTCAGATAAATAACAAATAATAAATTACATTATATTTGGCGTAATTTATATTTTTTCAATTTCGTCTACGTGCACGACAAGTTTTCTTAATATTTAATTTTGCTTCAAAAATTATTCAAAGCGCTACATTTCAATAAAACCACATAAAAAATACATTAGAAGAAAATCTGAACCTTAAGGTTTCATTGCTTCATAATTTCCTTACATGATAGGCCCTTCAGTTGTATTCCCATCGCTTAGCGTACACATTATTATGTGATGCACAGGTTATCAATTGAACCCTGTGTATTGACAACGCACGTTATTCATTTGAGAAATCATCGTTTTCTTTAATTTTCAACAAATCATAAAATATGTGAAAATATTACGAGAAATTGAAATATGAAAATAACAAGTGCTTGATTTTTACGCGGATCATTCGAGTTACTCGTAACGAATGTAATTCCATAACTGTAGTAGGTAACATCTCGGAGCTAGGCCCAGCCAATGTCCGTAGTCGTTACAAATGTATAATACAAACTCGTATAATATTATTATGACTATTATTATTCGTTGACCAAGGGCGTGTACGAGTGGAAACGTTACAGTTGAAAACGAAGACACTGCGGTGTTTATGATCTACACGCCTAGGCGTCATCGTCACACACCGAACTCACTGCATTGTGTTATTATGTATGAACATGAATGTTTAGAGAGACACGTGTATATAGTAGTGTGCGCGCATGCATACAGCGTTGTGGTTGTCGTGCTATTGGTCGCGTATTGGTACAGCCCTTCGGGGCGGAGTTAAAAGCGTACGTCCGTTCGGAACCCGTTCGCTGAACAGATAACGTCTCTTTGATGTGTCGCCGCCATGTTTGTACTTACACGAGATCGACGTGTTTCGAACACGATAATAATAATAATAATAATAATAATAATATACATTTATAATCATGGCCTGGTCGTTGTCGCGTCGATATGGTATATGTAAATAATTAAAACAATGCGTATCCATCTATATACTACGAGGCCCTTTAATAAATTTAGTGATTTAAATTTACACCACACTATAATTAAATTGCACATTCTAAAATCCAAAGTTCTATAAACAGTGAATAAAATGAACGTATACATGTATAATTATATTATTTTTATATTTTTAATTATTACCATTAAAAATGTATGCGGCCCACGAGTAATTTAAAAAAAATTATTTTGGCTCTTTCTAAAATTCTGGTAAGGATCGCTGATCTATACAATACATTGATTACATATATTTTAAACGTATTCATTAAAATTAAGAGCTGTCGGAAATGCGAAAAATGAAAAAAATTAAAAGTACAATACATGCATCCCTGCAGGGCGTAACAGGAACAATCGGTCTTATAATAAATGTTTACTGTGATAATGTCTGCAGAGCTTGGTGTTATATCACGTATATATTAAAAACATTTATGTTATTCAGCATTCGTGAAATTACAGATTTTATGAAATCAATAAGGCCGTTGTTGAATTCACGTAATCGGGAACTGAGAGTACATATACTTGCAGATTTCGTGAAATTCACGAAAAAAGTCGTTCATATATATTTCTCTAACGAAGAGTATTAATTATTTTCACGTAACTGCAGAATATCTGATTATTCAAATAGTTGTTAATTCAAAAAAATATTTCTCTACGTTAATTATTGAATACGTAACTACTGTACTTCACTATGTATACACATTATAATATGTATAAAGAATTATTTACTTAAGATATTAATTTATTGTCATGCACACATGCACAGTCCAAAAATTTCACTTTTCTGTTCGGCAATACATTATTATTATGAATTTATATTTTAATGTATAAACAATCAATATATGTAAAAATGATATAAATTATTGTTCTTGAGAATAATAACTGTAAGCTATGTATTATTATTGAGTATGGTATACACAAACATTATATAAAATGCAATACTATTCGATTTGTTGTAAATATATAGAATAATTTACTAAAATTTATAACTTAATTATGTACACTGCAAATAAAGTATTTAGTGTGTGTACATATATAATATTTAGGATTCATAGCTGGGCGAATTCTTCTATCGAAAAAATAATCGATAAAATTAAATTACTATTACCGCAAATATTAAAAATATTAACCATATTTAGTAATGATCGATTTGTAAATAAAATTTAGGTAAATCTAGATACATATATTTATGTACATGCATTAATATATCTAGATAGTTTTAACTGAAATTAAATAAAACATAGTTTTACTCATTAAACAAAGTTAAATTAACTGTCATTATTTAATATTCTGAATTTTGTTTGTAATATCATATACAATATATTTATATAATATTGAAAACATCGTTATATGTAATAAGTATTACTGAAATAATCGTACATGTATAACATATATAGGCACAAAATATAATATATAGTGCCTTTACGTATACTACATGTTTCAATAATTGTTGAAATTATAATTTTATAATTTATCATACTTCTTCATTTTGCTACCGTAGTTCTGTATAAATTTATACATATGATAATACACAATAATAATTACTATCTTCCATAGTATAGTAGTCTCTATACCTATGTAGGTATTGTAAATTCAGACACAGAGACGCCTCTTCAGACGTAATAACTAGTTGGATTCGATGTATAGATAACATTTATTGTATAATATTTAATTTCGCTCATATAATTTATTTATTGTATATCTGCAAATAGGATAACGCAAATTTATTACTTTTTATATTGGATATGAATAAGTGCGCAGCTCATTATTCACATTATTCATTTATTTTATTCACGCGGTCGCAATGATATCGCCAAAGAAAACGAGTTATGCATATAAATTATTCTATTATCAATAAAGTGTGCGAAACCGTATTTAATTTATGCACGCATAGATAAGTACATATCTCCTTTCCGTATGGAATAAAACATCTACTGTAAAGTATATAAAGAATAACGACCGGCAACAAAAAAATGTACTATACACCATAGAGTAAGAATGTACATATAAAGGCCAAATATAACTAACCGTATAACTTAACCTAACCTTTATTCTGTTTTTTTTTTTTTTTGGCCTTAGTTTTACTAAGCTATACTAAGCTAGAGCTTTAGGTCCGTAGTTATACGGACGAAATACATAATAATGATTTCAAATATATGTCTATTATACTCGTATAAGACTCGTTTTCATGACATATTTTCACACTACAGTACTTTCAAAATCAAATCATTCACTAATGTTATTACATTTTACATTACGTTCTTATTTAATCGAAGACAACTATTATATATTATTTATCAAAACCGATTTATTATGTATTTTCTATATGGTACTGAATATTCATAGCCCAATTCTATGTATTTGAAATTTGGGTTAGATTTTTAACGAGCTATAAGTGTTATTTAGACACGTTCACATGTATTTACCTATTGATAAATTTTACCAAAATTTAACGATGGGACAGGTGTCTGCAGCCAAACAGTAAATTCGTATAGTTATGCAAGTACGTAAGTACACATTTTGCTTGGCGGTCAATGTACACAATAAGTATGTTTTGTACTCCTATAATATTTACGTTTTTTGCACCGTATACCGTAAGAAAAAAAACTAACAACTGCACAGTGATCGTCCGCAAACCGCAGTTGTACATCACACGTGTACCTATCCATAAAAAGAATAATAATACACGCACACACAATTAGATTACGAAACATTACGAATTGAAAAAAAAAAAAAATAATAAAATCGTAGTCAATTCCCTCACCGCTGCAGCAGAGTGTAATTTAATAACCGTGAAAAATTAACACCATGATTCTAAATATACCGCGTGCGCAACATATAGAGTCGTCAAACAATATAATGTATTATAATATAAGATCACAAAGTTATATTACAAATAAGTATGCGTTTATTTTTACGACTTATGAGCATGTATGCACACGAGAACGCACGTTTGCGCATAAGCATATAATAATACACATTACAGTGATAAATATATATGTAGAAGTGTCTGAAAATCAGTGTATAATTTATACGTGTAGGGTCGAGCATTAATAATAAACGTTTGCATACCACAAAAATGAGAAGAACGTTTCACGCGCGAATTCTAAATACTATTAATATACATATCATAAATTTCGAAATATACACGTTTATAAGCATATATGATAGTGTTAAATGTCTAAAAGTTTCGAGGATCATGTTTAACTATTAGAGCTGCAGATGTTGCGCGCGTATTCATGTACACGAATAAAACCGTGTTCGTTTTGTAAAAGCGGGTGTTTTGGGATTCCGGCAATGCCTATATTGTAGGCAGACTCATCCGGGTGCACTGCAGTTGGCGCATAAAACAAGATTTTATTATTGTAATTAATAGGAGTATAAATTAAAATTACAGCATACGTTATTTGTATGGCAAATTCATAGTACTATGTAGTATAGTACGAAAAACCTGAAGGTGTACATAATAATATTATATTATGATTATACCCGCTACAGTACCCCTTCAGGAGTTTAACATCCCTACAATCCAAATTATTATAATCCTCGGTTTTTATTTTTTTTTATTTTTTAACTATATTTTAGTACATGAAATTCCTTTTCCCGACTCAAGAACAATTATTGTTTTTGAAATCTGCTGAAACTGTTTTACCGCACGATGAAAATATATACACTAACATTCTGTTTTGTAAATTCAAAAATTGCAATGTTTTTTTATTATAATAATAGGTGTACGTAATTCACTTGCTTTATACTATATTTATATTTATATCTATTATGGTTATGTAATATGTTATAGATGTACGACATTTTTTTAATTTATTATTTTATTTTTTTGACGTTCAAGCAACCCTAAAATTCAAAGCAGATTCATGACTATGATTTTACGAGAATAGATACAAATTCACGTACACATATACCTAAATACTAGTAATATAACTATTCACGGACATTAAAACAAGATAGATAACTTTCTGTATATTTTTGAACAATCTGAAACCAGCAACGCTGTTGCAAAATTCACTTATTTGGTAACTGTAAATGCATAATCAAAGTCGATAGGTATATTATCAAATTCTAGCAACGGCGTTGATTTCATGACATCGATGTAACATATATATTTCAAGTATAAAAAGTATTTTCGCGCCAATCGTATTGTATTACACTAATAACCCGCAGTTTTACCGCGTGAGTAATTAGAAAACAAATTATCATAGTTTGATTTCGTAGAAACTTTTTAGTTGGGTATGTGCGTAAAATAGTGTGGCATACGAATAATAAACGAACCGAGGAAAGTTGGACTTTTCGATTAGCTTGTATAATATATATATATTTAGATTTTTGTCGGAACGTTTCCACCGTTGCCGCACTCACCAAGTTCTGATATACAATAGGTATCATAGTGGCATAATTTTAGTTAACCGTAAGATAGTTAAAAATATTATAGATAGAGTAGATAGAAGATCCGTAAGATAGTTTGTGTTTCTGTCGTGCACAAAAAAATGATGATTAAAACAACCGTTTACTGTATACGCCGGGCACGTATACTCTGTTTTTATTTTTTTTAATTTATGCGAAATTACGTAATATTACAATATGTATATACTGCGGTAGCTGATTTCAACCATCAGCAGAAAAAAAATAACTCGATCGATGTACTCATTTTTCCAGTCAGCGACCACGACGCAGTCACATAATCACAGTAATTTTATAACATCACGGCAGCAATACTATCGACATTTCTGCAAATATGTGCTATTCCTTATCAACCTATCGATTTATAAATTATAAGATAAACAAGATATATCTGTTATTTTTAAGAAGTTTATTCGAATTTTTATTGTATTCATGTACAGAACGCACATCCTTTAAGCATAAGCTAAACATTAAATATATACATAGTAAGGTTTTGGTAACATTAGAAACAATAAAGAAAATATTTTAAAGAATATGTGATTTTCACATGATGGTTATTAAATATCAAATTTACTTACACAGTGTCATAAATCAATATATTTATCCATATAAACATATTGATTCTTTTAACGTGTATACAAGTATGAATCTCGTGTTATGGTGATGACTAGGGCTAGGATAGTATAGGATTTTGCATTTTTTTTTTAGGATTTACAGGACATAGCTTTTCAAGCACAAAATGTGATTTGATCATATACGAGTCCAAATATATAGTTTTTATTTTGCTTTTTTTTGCATTTTTTGTACTTTTATGGATTTAGGGTCATTTTGTAGCATTTTTAGGTCATTTTTTCAATTTTACGGGCATTTTTTATACTTTTTTGAAATCTAGGTAGTATTTTTATACATTTGTTTTTGAAAACTTGAAGGAGCTACTGATTGTCCAATGCAATAATACAATTTAAATGTAATTTTCAGAATAAAAAAATATACGTATATATTTTTTATTTTACAGTATTTTTTGTTGATTTTTCAGAAAATTTCAAGCTGGCCATTGCATGATAAGTCCAAACTTCAAACTTTATTAATTTATTATTTATATCAAGAAAATCCTAAATTAAAATTTTTTTTGCTATTTTTTTATAACATTATAATTAAAATAATTTTGTACCGAAATATTAATTAATAAATAATAAATAATAATTAATAATTATAAATTATAATGCATTTTTATAAAAATTTTTATCTTTTGGGCATTTTTAAGGTCATTTTTAGGTCATTTTTTTAGGTCATTTTAAGGTTATTTTAATGTCATTTTTTTAGGTTTTTTGGGTCATTAAAATCCTAGCCCTAGTGATGACGATCGTAGGGACGATATTTTGACCCAATGAAAGCACTACAGTGGTATTGGTTGCTGGTTGCTTTAGTTTTATAGATATGCATGTACATGAACACACACAACATTTTTCATAGAGGAGAACGTATAAATATGATTAATTATCAATGAATAAACATTGACCAACACACAGACAAATATATATATATATATTTGATAATTGATATATATATATTTGATAATTGATATATATATATATATATATATTATATACACACATTTTTAGCGTATACATAAAACTAAGTACGTATTTTATTCAATGTATATATTATTACACAAAATATAAACATATACACGCAAAAAGCGACGATCTGAAACGGTTGGTCGGCACATATGTAAATTAGAATAAAAAGAAATGTACTCCAATGAGACCCAACGTAATGACTGACGTGAATTGTTTTTCGTACGTACAAGAAACGCTAAGGCCAAGACTCGTTTTTTCCTAATAATGGGTAGATATACACGCACGCATGTGCCGCAATGGACGTGGGTGGACTTGTGGCGCCTGTAACACCCGATATTTATACATTATACAGTAACATATTTCATACGATCCGTGAGCGTACGCGCGCGCAAACACACATACACGCGGCACAAAAACCGGGTTCCATTCATAACGGAAACCCGAGTCACGTGCGTCAGATCGCCGTACAGATAATACAATTGAAAACGTCGCGATCTTTACCGTGTATTCTGTAGGTATTGCCAAATCGTATTAGATTTACCAACTAAAAGATTAATTCTAAAGTTCAAAATTAACTTTGGTTTTAACATGAAAATCGAATAACGACGCACGAAATAGATTAATATTCCTAAGGAGATGGAATTATTTTTATTTTCGTGTTCATATTAGTCGTTTTAATGGATTTCGTATGAATCATATCGAATTGATACGCGTACAAAATATATGTCGTTGAACAAAAAGTGTGGTGAATGTTCAGGCCCGTATTAAGACTTGCTCCAGTTCGATAATAGAGGTGGATGTGATAAGGTTATTGGATGTTATACCATGGAATCAACAGCGTACAAAAAAAATATCTCTTAAATCTTAAATATTTTGATTTTGTACTTCGGCGGTGGTTGGTACACATAAAAAATTCACGATCCTTGACTATCACACACTTGGGTTGCCACAGTCAATGTTAACAGTTTGTTGATAGTTTTCGAATTACTCAGACTGTTATATTATTTATTATATAGGTTCTAAGTACTCCATTGCGCATTCGCTTTCTTTCATACGCGCAAATATTTATTTATATAATGAGTCAGTTTTAGTTTCAGCAATGTATGGACATAATATATAGGTAAGTATACACATATGCAAGTGAACGTGACGGATCGTACACGTATAGATTTACAAGTAAAATAAGGTGTATTCACGTATAAGTAGGTAAACCGACATTTTTTCGTCGGATTTTTTTTCTCTTTTTTCTATTTGTCGGAGCGACAATTGGCGCGAGATTTTGGCCGCTGGCCATCGTCGATGGGATGCCGGGGGAAGGGGGCAAGTATAATATATTTACCCACCCGAGCAGCTCGCAGACGATTATTGTAATAACATAAACGTGATTTCAATATATACTATACAATCACACCGCACGGTGTTGACGAGAGGTAGGTAATGTAAGTGTACGACATGTGTGTGTGTGTGTATGTGAGTATACAATGTGTCCTGTGTCACACACACGAAATATCCAGTTCCCGATAACGCCGGCGCCGGCGATCGAATTAATTCCCACTCCTGTCCCCTATCCTGTCCCCTATCCACTCCACCGTTACCGATGCGATGCTTAATTAGATGTACAGTCGTTGTCGTCCGAAACTGCCGCCGCCGCTCAGAGACGGGTTCGTCGTCTACATAACTCGTTTAGGTTCCGCTCCGTGAAGTCGTGTACATACTCGCGCGCATAATATGCACACGAGAAACGTAAAGGGAACTCAAAGAAAGAATAGTGTTGATAATAGTAATAGTAAAAGGAAGAAAAATGCTTGATAATGAAATTAAATTTAAATATTACGTAACAACAATACTGCAACATGCCACTGCAACTGCTACGGGTAAACGCGAGATAATGAACGTTCGGTGTGCGACTGATTTCGGCACCGACGGCGATGATGATGATGACATCGTCCACGAGTACCCTAGATACGCAAATATCATTTCCACGTTTCACGGCGACACGTGCGCGTTAAGATTTATGACGTAGGCTACGTGCTAGTCACAATATATGTCACTATATGTCAATATATATATATATTCACAATGTATGTACTGATGATGAGTCGACCCGGTGGCTATTTGGGTTGTGAGTTACGAAATAAAAAAAAGTCGATGCGGTTGCGCACGAAAAAAATACGTTCGTATTGAAAATTACGATTTTCGGCATTATTTACCTACGTGTAATTTTTACGAATTACTAAATGATTTCTATTTACATCAGGTACATAATTAGACGCGTATATTTATTATTCGATTGAGTATAATATACAATTTTAAAGAGGGTGACATGAACTATTCTTATCCCAGCGCATAGGAGTCCACATAAAAAAGAGCGTATAGTTACAGGCGTTGTAAATGTATTTCTCTTATCGTTCCTATACATATTTACACGCAGTGCCGTATATTACGTTTTCTTATTAGGGGCAGTGGGGATTAAATTGTAAACATAGTTTTTATGTCAATTCATTGGTCTATTTTTATACCTTCTCGGACGAAAAATTAATTTTTTTGTGATTCCATCATAAATGACGAACACTAAATTTTATACACTCGTTAAATTGTTCATGACGTGCATATTTTTCATTCTAACCCCGCCCCTCCTCCATTTGTACGCCGCTGTATATACGTATGAATACACAATCCATATACCGCCCGCGCGATCAATATTATGTACTCGTATTATTTCGGCGAAGGAGCAGACACAGGATTCCTCGTTCGCTGTGCAAACCACTCCCTCCATAAGTTTCTGCGTGTTCGACACGCATATTTCCTATACATGTATATACGTATATCAGGGATGGCCAACTGGCGTTTCGCCAACCCTTTTTGTGTGTTATACATACCTTTCGGTTCAAACGGTTTTATGTAATATATTATATCATGCGAATTTCTTCTTTGATTATATTATTACAAGACAATTATCGTTCGACATACTATATATATTCTCTATTGCGTATACTTCATACATAACGAAATTATTATAATTACATTTTACAAAATTATTTTAATTTACATGTAAAATATAAGATGGAAATCAAATTTTCGCAAAAAGTTATTTAGGAATAGATTAAAAAGCTGTAGCATTTCCTGAAGTACAAAAGCCATTAGTGTAACAATGGTTTTCATTTATATATTATAGATTTGATTCGTTAGATTTGTTCAGCTTCTACAATTTTATTAGACGAAACTTTTGTATTTACACTGATGTTTAAATACTTGAAATGTCTACGCAATATTATCATATATTATGTACATAAAGGGTGAAACGAAATAATTTTTTTATACATCCACAGTTAGTTTTAAAGCTAGTTAAATTACAATACACAGAGTGTGGCGATTCTTTCGACTGTATAATATTAAATAGAAAAGTGTGATAGTTTTTTGGTTTATTCTCGATTATTATTGAAAAATCCATCATAGAAAAAAAAAAAAATGCATGTTCTAGTTGTTGAAAATATCAAAACCCCTCTAAAAGAGTGTATTTTAGACTGTTATTCTGTGCGATTAGATACCGAAAGTCTTTATCGATTATTCGGTCTGTCGATCGCTGGCCGTGCAGATCGTTCGCCCGATGTTTGTCGACCCAATGGCATGATTTCAATCACCCCTCGTGCTAAACGATATTTGAAAACCGGTCGATAAGTCGGGGTTTATATTAAATACTCGTGATTTACCTGTAAATATACTAAAAGAAAAAATAGTAATTGTAAGAGTTTTATGTGCATACGAAAAAAATAAAAAAATGAACGAAGATGAAGCTGGGCGAAGGAAGATATTGGTAAAAGACTCGATATGACGGTGGGAGAGGGATAATGGAGCGGGGAACTATAGGAAATCGTAACCGCGGTGTTCACGTGGGATACGTGCGTAGTGTGTACGACGACAGCTTTTCCGTCACCGCTTCACGTTTTGGTGACGTCGAGTGGTGTTGAATTCCGTAGAGTGCACGACTTTTCCGCAGCAGACGTAAACGATAAATTATGTATTGTCGAGGCGCCGCGCCGCGCGTTACGTGCGGCTCATTAACGCCGACACGACGTTGGTCGCGAGAAAATTCATCACACGCGGCCACCGTGTGCGCGTCGCCGCCGTAGTACAGAGCGGCTTTTTTATTTATTTTTTTTCATTTTTTATCCCACGACACTCGGTAATATACGTACCTGCGTACACGGCACATAAGACCGCCGGCGCGAAGAATTGTACACCTTTATAAAAATTTTACAATACGCGCGCGCGCGAGTTTCACACGTGGTCGATTCTGTTTTCATTGTATTACAAGATTATAAGTGAACACGAATTTGAAAGATTCAACCGAGGAATAATGATGTAAATATTGTATAGCATCTGTATACGGGTATTAACCTGCGGTGTAACATGCACCATTATATGTAATATAATTGTAATGTAATTACTAACAAATAATAATACGCATATTTCCGAGTCGTACGAGGATAAAATGTACAATTTACAATGTACAACATAGCACCTATGCTTTTACATTAGATATGTGACCGCGATATTCCGTTTCTATTGGTAATTGATGATATAATGATTACGGGTAGTACGCGTTTATGAAAAAAAAAAAAAAAAAATAGAACAAATGCAATTGCACAAACTAAATTGCTTTTCAAATCAATACTATGTCTTCAATCGCAATTGTTTTACCAATCGACTGTTAATTATATAAGGTATTATATTTTTACGCGCTGTAATATTATCAAATTAATTCATTGATGTGTGAGAAAAAATATCTTTTTGATTTATTCTTATGTGTATTACCACGCGTAGAGATTATTTTGTTGCCGTTTTTCGGTAAATACTGTACACACATGTATATATACTACGTGTGTGTTAGATTTACATTTTGGGTACATAATATTGAACTCTCTATTATTTACACAGGTTACGCTTTTATTTGTCTTATTATGTGTAAACATTGGCCTACAAGGGCACAGTGACCAGTTAAAATATATTTAAATATTAACACGTCGGTCATATTGTACCTAATATATAATTAGTATTTCTGTATACAGTTTACGTCATTGACGAATTACATCACGGAGCAGACACTCTTTCAAGGAATAATTTATCACCGTTTTGGACTGTCGTCGAAAACATTACCGTTTGAACATTCGACAAATGTAAAATATGAACCACAAAATCTACAAACCGTAATATAAGTTTAATAACGTGAAATTAATAAATTATTTTCACACTGTTCCAAGACTCGGTCGATGAGAAATTTCGGCACTGTGATGTACTATGTATACTAAATATATGTATTAAAAAAAAACTATAATAAAAATACACGATTTGCCCAACTATATAAACTTACGGACGAAAATTATTTGAAAGATCCTAAGTACGAGTACATCGCTACTATCACGTCTAGGAAATTGAGAATATGAATAAATTAACATTTAAATAAAAACTGAATCGTCTTTTATACAAGACGCTGTATAAAAGAACGGTAAGAAAGGAAGATCTATACATTTGTATATATATACATAGGTACATGGTATCTTTGCCGCCGGCGGCAAGTGGGTGCAGTCTTATTTTATGGGTTTTATTATTTTAGTTGTTTTCTTCTTTTTCTTCATCATATATATGTACATTATATTATGTACATCTTTCTCGCTCTGTGGTGGTGTAGTTTTTTCGAATAATAATATAAAACGTGTTGACGGTCCGCGCAACCGACAGACGATAAAACAATGAGACGGTCATTAAAAAAAAAAAAAGACAACATGACGGCGGTGGCGGCAGAGGCTTCGAGTATAGCAATAGCAACGGCGGCGGCAGCGGTTTTAATGTGTGCCCCGGCGCACATAATTAATCCAATAAACGATCGATGCCGCGCTAATTTCAATATATACACCGAGTATTCGTGTTGGTGCGTGTGTACCGGCGGAGAGAGTGAGACGAAAAACAGTTATATATATATATTCATATACATGTTAAGTGTGTGTAAAGAAGAATAAACTTGCTGTCGTGCTATAGAGAGAGAGAGAGAGAGAGAGAAACAGAGACAGAGACTGAGAGAGAAGAAATAAAAAACCATGAAAAGTGAAAGAGCGACGGAGACCGAAGAATCACAAAGACGGCGCCGAAACTAGTTTTTCTTTATATACTTTTTTTATTCGTCGTATTAAAAAAAAAAATAACACCACGCACCGGAATACAAGACCATTCGTCCCACACTGTCCTATAATATGGAGTAATATACATATGTATATATGTATATATGTACGTTCAGGAATTGAAAATAACGTGATGACGTTAAACTTGTAAAATTATTTTATTGCCCCTTGTTTTTTTCTCTCTTATTTTATGAGTTGCTTATGATACGATTTTTATTATTATTATTATTACTTTTATCATTAACCAATGCGTGACTTTGGCGGAAATGTCACCTGTCAGTCAATTTATGTCACCATAATCGACTTGTTTTTGTAAAACCCTTTACGGCTATGCAACTATATTAACTCGTAATTTAGATTTATTCACATTTGATACGTATACATCAATTCTTAACAATTAGGTATATATATATAATATGTTTTTTTTTGGGATTTTTTAATAGGAATCACGCCAATTATTAAGTATATTATATCATTAATACCTATATCTATCAACTAAATTAAATTTCACTATTAAAATAATAATAATATATATTATATTCTACTATATTACTTATAACATTAATATTTTTATTGTAAATCTACTGTATGTACTTAATACTAATAAATTCAACAAAAAAAAAAAAAAAAAAAAAAAAATAGCATATTAAACCGATTTTTACCAATTTTTAGGGGAAAAAGTAATTTTATTACCTTATTATGGGTATTACAATACAATCAAAACGAACAATTTATATAAATCGGACAATTAGAAACAATTTTTTTTTATAAATAATAATACATAATATGTAAAAAAAAATATATGTGCGTTATATTTAATGAAAAAAATGTATTACGTAATCTTCTTTTTGGAAAAATAACTACTTAAATTCTGAATCATTTTGCTGTTTAAAATAATCGAAGGTATGTAGTATGAATAAATATAATAATTACGTAGGGCTGGCGCTCTATTAACATAATACGGATGTATTTTGTTGAAATTACATTTCTACGAAACAAATATATTCGATTCAAAGTTTTGAAATAGTATTTTATCAAATTAATATTATCATATCAAATTATGTACCTATGCTTATTTTTTCAATATAAAATAGAATAATATTCAAGAAATTCATATATTTTTGAAGTTTGAATAATTAATAAATTGTATTAAATTTATGATAGGTATATATCATTATAGTATAAACAAAGAATTTATTCAGAGAATAAATTGCATCGATCACATTATATGGTATGCAAAGTATACCCACTTAATGATATTTGACACGAATAATTTGAAGTAGTTTTGATACCTATACTTCAAATTGTTTGTAAATCAAATAATAATCAATATTGATTCGATATTCTAATACTATTAGCAATCATCATCATTATACTTATCATCAGTCTATACGTAACTAACGCTACATGATAAGCCTGCCTTTACGTTATGATATAGCTACCAGTACAGTGCTCAAAAAACATGTATATTATTGAACGCATTTTATCACAAAATTGTTACCTATAAGCGTAAATAATTATATCGAGCTAGTGGCTTTTTGCCAAGATTTAATATGTGCTATTGATCACACATACGCGGAATTCGCTGTGAAAATACGTTGCGGGGTGGGGTGGTGGAAGAAACAATTAAATTCTTTGACCGGCAAACGAGATTGTATAAGCAGTTTCAGTAGCTCTTTACCACAGTACCTTTACATGTTACACATACGAGTATACATAACCTATCCACGCGCAAGTATGTAAAAATGCATAATTACATATTCTATGTATACGTATATCCAACATAAATGTATACTTAACGGCGGCAAGTTTGAAATCTCCGATTCCTAACGCTTTTTCTGTCACGCGTTTAACGTTATTATACGAGTAGTTATAAATATATATACATAATAACCTTAAACTATTACGTTGGTATGTTGATTACACATATTATGCATAGCAATATTAGCTATTTTGTGAAACAATAGTGGTTTCAGTTGTTATCAATAACTAAAACGAACAGAATAAAAAAAACAAAGGAGAGTTGTGTATATTGTACGCCTATTAAATAATATAGGTAATTAAATACATTCCATATTATGTTTACGATTATTAGGATCACGCGCAAAAATTTGATTTGAAAGATGCATGATGTCAAAATTCGAGTGCTTGCAAAACTTATAAATTACAATGTATTCGACGATATAGATAAAACCAAACAAAAAAAGTTATCGATTAAGTAATATTCTCTGCAATATATAAAAAATAAAGATACTTTGTTGTAACTATGGTACATTTTATGAGCAGATTTAGAAGTCTGGGTAGGTTAATAAAATCCGGTTGATCGTTATCTTAAGGTTTCTCAAAATTCAATAGAATCTTTTAAAAAATATATTAAACTATCTATGGAAAATGTTATAAAATTATCAGTTATGTTTCAGTTCCAAGAACGATTCGCATAAAAATCAAATAGCAATAAAAGTTAACACCCATTAAACTATGTATATTACTGTTTTAGTAATTAAATAATATAATAAAATAAGACAATAACACTGAGCATTTAAGTAACAACACAAAGGACATTACGAAAAAATAAATTCTAAACAACATAGGACTTTCATAATCAAACCTTGATCTGCATATGTATACTTGTATATTATATCAAACTTGACGTTTAAATTATGTAAAGATGTGTTTTAAATATGAATCATTAATGGGATTAAGCAATATATTTTCAAATACCTATACTAACCTTCTAATAAATAATTGTTAATTTTCGTTTGGATAATATTGTTATGTTATGTTTAATTTAATAACATTTATACAATTACCATTATTCAGAAACTAGAAATGTTATTCTAATAAAATTTAGAAGTTATGTTTCTTACATGCTAAAAATGATGTGTTCTAGAGTCCTTGTTTTGAAACTATTTTGTAGGTATTAATATATAAATTAAAAATATACACTAAAATAAAAAACATTAGATCTATTATATATTATATATTATATTTAATATTATTGTGTTTTATTATAAAATATAATAATTTTACTAATTATATACCTATCGTTTAATGGTATACCAAAAAATAATTGTAATTAGATTATATATATTCATTTTATGTTTGAGAATAAAAAAATAAATATTTTTAAAACTATTTTTAAAACTTATATATATATATTTTACTAATACATTTAAATTTGAAATCCATTTAGTCAGAAATAATATAAAAAATGCTTTTTTTTTATTATTACAATATAAATGTTGGGTATTAAATATGTTTTTACCTATTTATAGATGGAACCTAAATAAATTATACAATTTAAGCTGATTTATTATTCATGTATTCATATATAGGATAATACTATGTACATGATTTCAATTTTAACAATGCCCTTATGATAATGTAATCAGAGTGATTAATAGTTTGAATTGTATTGATATAAGAATACTGCAAGTAGATGCACCTACGTTGGATTCGTATGTTTAATGCATAGTTCCGAAAAGAGAGTTGTTTGTATATTGTGATAAAGTAAGAATAATTAAAACAGTTATAATTATACCAACTTAATGTATAGTTTAAAATAAATTAAGTACATGTCACTGGCTTGAACGGTGGATATTTTAATAAATGCTGTAGTTACTACAGTTTAAGTCCGAATTTTAAACATGAAGGTTAATACTCGAATTATAGAATGAAATATCCGAGCAATGTCATATTTTTACACATTCAACATGTAGGTGTATTTTTAAACAAATGTTTGAAATTTTAAAATATATGTATTATGTCGCTAATTATTTTTTCAAAAAGTTATATATATATATATATATATGTATATGTTTTAAATTCTTTACATTTCAATCATAATATTATAATATCTAAATTGGTATAGTTATATATGTATATATATAATATGTAATATAGGCATATAAAATTGGGTTAGGATACCATGTAGATTTATACTTATATTTATCTAGAAGATAAAAATATTATGTGTTTGCATCCAAATTCAACATAAATACAATCTACTTTAAAAGATAATGCCGGTAAAAAAAATAGATATGCATGGTATAAAAGTACTTATAAACATGAGTATACAAACATAAATGTACTTTGAAGAAAAAATGTGTGCATTATATGTGTGTAATTCAAGAACCTATAATTTCGGAACAGTAGACAAATATAAAATAAATATAATAATATAATATTAAAAATATAAAATTAACATTAATTTGTAGTGATTATTCAAGGTTTAAATATGTGGCAATTGAATCGTATGTAATGAATGACGTGTGATTCAATGCAATAAGAACTATATATTGTGTATTTATTTTCACCCTCTCATTGGTATCAATAATAATGACATTTTATTTATGTATAATATATATATATATATATATAATTATATATATATAATATAGCGTATCTTATTCTTAATATTGTCATAAATGTAATATTGTTTATTGTTTGTATTTAAGCACCAGAGCTGTTTCAATTAAATTAAAATTATACAGTATGTACAGAAATCAATTCAGGTGTAATAATTATTGCTATAGGTATAATTGTAAATTTATGAATTCATAAAACAGTATGTTTCATGAAGACATTTGTTGCTAAGTTATATTTAGATTGTATTTTAAATAATGTATATTTTTTATGTAAGATGGGCGATAAATATTAAAATAGTATATGTATATTTTAGTATATGCCTATAATATTTCCTAATATATATATATATATAATTGATGTGAATAAATCAATGTGTAGAAATTAAAAATGTGTTAAATGTTGATACATAGGTACCTACATCTATACATTTTGGATCTTTATATATATTTTTTATTTAAACAAAAGTATATTTAAAATTTGTAATATAATTTTACAATAAATATAGAAAATGAAGGGAGATAGATCCATCAACGTGAATATCCTCAGACTAGGGGGAGGGAGGGAAAGGTTGGTTAATTAATACAAGTCAGGATTAAAAAGATCTTAACACTAGTGTATTTTTAATCGACATCTTAATCTGGAATGGAATCACTGGCTAAGTTGGATATTAGTGGATATGTATGGTTATTTGATTTGGTGTGGAATTTTTTATAGTTGTTATTAACTGTAAAAGAAACTGTTTCATTTTTAAGGCTTTGTGTAGTGAGATATCAGAGACATACCATGTCATGTTATTTGACGAAGAAAGATCGACTGAAAGACCTATATGGTACGCATTTTGGAAGGTTAGACACATCCTCATATTTAAATGCCCAGATGGGTTTTAGCATTGATTTATTTATTAATAATTTGTTATGAATTGAAAGCTTGGACTTGATAATGTAAATTTCGGATATAAAATGTAGTCATGTAAATCATTATGATATTATCATATCTAGGTATATCTACGTTAGTACGTATGTATATATTGAATGTATAAATTAGATAACACATTACACTTAATTATTAATTAAAATTAAATTAAATCGATTGCATTTTTTACTATTTCTGTTTTATAGAATCTTATTACTTATGCATTAATAATATAAATGATATAAACGTGAATAAAAATAATCACCGTAGCGTTATATCACGTTTATGTAGCGTTTATATTCAAATTTTAAAGTATTTCTACATATATATTATTGTATTATTTTATATAAGTAATATTCAGATTTTATTACTTATTTTATATGTCTATATCTAAATATTTATACAAACTATAACGATAAAATATAATTGTTTTGATTTTTAACAACGCATTTTTATTAAAGTATCAATACATCATAAATTTGGTGTTTGATAACGAAAAAAAAATCTATAATTCTAAAAAGAGTTTGAAAATCTATTTTATACTTTCAGGACGAATAATTTATTAGCGCTAAATCGGTCGGTGAAGACGATTAAAATAAGTTAAATGACATATTGTTATCTCATTATAATTCGACTATTACAATAATGAAGGTGCATATACATGTAACTTTTTTAATTTCAAAAATTATTTATTATAATACATGAATATCTTTCAAACGCATTGTTATAATGAGTAAAGACACATTGTATATGTATAAATTATAAGCTTATACACACGAATCGATTTCCTGACATTCGTTTTCTTCGCAGTATATAACTATTAACTATATTGTGTGCACCGCACGGTAATTTATGATTTAGTCGAACAGTAAATATTTCCACAAATTCTACTCGTTATAAAATATGTAGATAAACAAATATACGTATAATATATTTTTAACTTTGCCTATAACATTTGCATAATATGCATTAAGTAAACATTAACCGGCTGCATATAGCTTTTGTCACGTCATAACGTGGCATATTTAATTTTTGGTTTTTATTTTGAAATGTTTAAATCACGCGTATTCCTAACGGCGTTATATGCATAGTGCATAATGTCTTAACGGTAAAAAATAAAAATAAAAATGCAAATCCATGTGCAATTACGACTTACTTATTGACGGCGGTATGTCGGCGGCCATGTCATACGGCTCGGACTTGACGGGCGATATCCTCAGGGGGCCCCTGTGCAGGGCGGACGGCATCAGGGTGGCCAGCGTGGAACCAGCGGACGGGCTGCAGTACTGGGACCACGCGTGTCCCGGCGCCCACGCGCTGGACGCTGTCGAACTCACGGTGGTGGGTGCTCGTTCGACCATAAAACAATCGCCGCCGTCGGCGACCAACTCGGACCGCGTGCAAACTACAAAGGAAAAAAAACGGATTTGCAATTGGCGTAATCGACGAAACGATGTAGGTACGCTCGTATATAGTTGCAGGACTCGAATTTACTATACGCTCGTGCACACACACACACACACACACTCACACGCACACGCACGCACGCGCACGCACGCACACGTACACTAATGTCGATTTGCACTGTTATTATGTAACACAAGATATGATTATTATTACTATTATAAGTGATGTTGTTGTGGTCGCAGCAGTCGCGGCGTTTTCATTAGAGCGACGGCGGTCGAACAAACCGCAACAGGAGCATGGTAAGAGTACAACGCGTCAAAAGTACAACACGTCACGCGCGCGCGCGCGCAGTGGAATCGTACGGACGACGGGACGACCGCGCATACGAGTACGCGTGTTTTGTGCCAGACGAGAGACAGTAACCGTGTGTACGACTGCGGATGCAACAGACGGGCCGCGATCGTTGACGTTGAAAGATGAAGCCTGTGTGCACGCGCGTACGGGGCGAGTGTCAATTATAATTTATTGTTCGCGACGCGCGTCGTGTCGTGGCGGCGGCGGTTTTCCGGGTCGAGATGAGAACGCAACGTCGTGTTCGGTTTCCTCGTCACCTCTCGGGTGCGTGCGAACGAGAACGAAAATGGTAAAAAATAAAAAATAAAAATAAAACAAAAAAAGATTTCAAAGAATCGTTCTCTGTCTCTGCAGGCGTCGGATGACTGGTGTGTTGATATCGGGGACGGACGCGCGTCCCGGCGGCACCGCACTACACACTGTACTGTCGGGCTGACCGGTACCGCTGGCCGCCTCCGCCTGGCCGTCGGCCGTGGCCGCGCCCACCGACACCGTCCATTGGTGACGCGCGCCGTAAAATGGCCGGCCGGGCTCCGGTCGGCGGCGGTGTGTGCGCGCGCGCGCGCGCGCTCGTCTCCGCGTGCAGTTATCGATTCGACCGTCGCCGTCGCTGCGCGTCGTCAGCGTCGTCGCACGCCCGTCGTCAGGTGTACGTGTACGTGGGCGCGTGTGTGCGTGCGTATAGTATTACGTGTGCACTGCGGCGGAGTACACGGGCCCACCCGCGCACATGCGCTCGCGCACGCACACACGCGTTCACGTACAACGTGCGTTCGCGTTACCGATAAACGATGTAGGGCGCGCGATAAGGTTTTGGTGGAAAATGTTTGCGAGAGTAGTGTACGGAGCGCGAACACAAGACTTTAACGAACATTTATCATACACGTATATTATTGTAATTCATCATGACGAACCGACACGATACTGTCCGGTTTTCGTAACCAGTATGTTTGTTAAAGCGTTTACAACACACCGAATAGTTTTCGATTCATCCGGATATTGTTAGAAAAACGTATTACAAAAACAGACGTTCATATGTACCCCTACATTGTTACGGATATTTTTTTTATTTTAAACGGTTTACTAACCTTTGAATGATTGAAAAACTCGATCGTCTATATTCAAACTAATGATGATTCGCTGATTTATGCATAGGAACAGGGTATTATATGGATGTATAATGAAACAATCTTTGGAATTGATTAATTTGAACGAGACGATGGCGACTGATTATTCGTAGGAAAATGATTTATAAAATGCATTGCATGTGTATTCAAAAATTATGAGTTATCAATTATACATCAATATACTCGTTATTTTATTTATTGAATCGATATGGTTACATTTTTTTGTTTCGCCAATTATTTTCACGGGTTCGTACCTATAGGTGTATACTATGATATAATTGTAAACCACGACTGATAGATGTAAAACTCTTCTGAAATGTTATATTGTAATATATATAAATATTGTATAATTATTTCCGATCATTGCATTTTACCAATCCTTCCATGTACATAATTTAAGAAATATTTTTGCATAAATCCGAGAATTCGACGAAACAAACTAGAACAAATTTTTTTAAACTTTATTACTATTACATATTGGAAATATTAAGGGTACGTCGGTAACGGATAAGATTAAAAATATATTATTTTATCCAAAGAAAAACAGTATGGTACTGCAATTTAGAATATTTACAGTAGGTAAATGTATTAATGCATTATATTACCTATATATTATAATAAAATAATAAAATTGTGTGTATTTGGTAGAAAATTTGTATACTGAATCGTTATGTTGTTAAATAAGTTCTAAATAAAAACTTTTTTATGACTATATATTTTACATTTTTTTTTTTTTGTAATATGTATTTCCTTTAAACAATTTAATATATATTATTCAGTAAAATGATTATTTTTATCCTTGCGTTCTTTGCACATATAGTATAATATAATATAAAATAATATATATATATATATATATATATATATATATATATATATATATATATTGATTCGATATCGTGTGTATGTTTAAATGGCACAAAATATATACCTGCTAAAATGTGTATCTATTTCAACTATAGTTATATATATATATATATATATATATAGTTGTATTCGTTTATTTAAGTGCTGTGACGCTGTGTGAAAATTACTCTGTGTATAGAACAGAAAAACAAATTGCAGCCTACTCCTTCGAAAAGTGTAATCAAAGAAAGGGATTCTACAGCTAGTCCCCCGAGTGACTTTTCTCTGTTATTACTTTTTTCAGCACACACACACACACACACACACACACACACATACACACTCGTGCGTACTGGTGTTTATATATATATATATATATCATAATGGTATAAAACTCTTGGGTCTACTGTGTAGATATATATATATATATATATATATATATATATATATATATATATATATATATATTATACAGTAATTTTAAAATAATAAACTTCAACGACGGACAGGATCAGTGAAAAAAGACGTGAGGTAAAAGTGAAATAGTATGTGTGTGTATGTATATAATATATATATATATATATATATATATGAATACACGCACGTATACACATATAAAATAAATGTTTTATAAAATGTATGGTCCGTGGTTCGTAAATGTAAGTGAGGAAAAAACGAGTGTCCGTAAAACTTGTAAATACCTAAATACGTGCAATTCGTAGATTATATATACATGAACATTTTTACGAACAATTTATATATATATATATATATATATATCGTTTAAATATGAGAACACGTATATTTACGGTAACAAAATTGCTCATTTAAACAGCTGTTATATTGCATTATGGATTACATGGGAGTACGTATCCAAAATAGTAAAATTATGCGTTTGCTCTTGTAAAACGAATCTATATATTATATATTTTCAGTGTTCCGAAATATTTAGTGAATAAATCTTGCAGCTGAAAATTATACATAAATATGTTGAAAATATTAAAACAATTTAACTCATGTATCCTTTACAATAGTAATTTGTAGTAGTTTGTGTATCGTGTAGATAAATAATTCATGTAATTATGCTATAGTAATATATTTTCCTACTTTATGACAATTTAAATTTAAATCCACAATTGTGGACCATTTAATGTATACTAACAAACTTTTTGCTAACATTTTTCAAAATTATAAGTGGGAAACCACTAATTGAACGTGATGAATTGATGTTTTATAATAGGAAAATGTTAAGTTTGTATTAATTGTTATGTTTATAGTTACAGTTTTTTTCTTTTTTTCTAATGTTCATAGGACTTTTTAATCATTGATTCTCTGTTATTATAAAAAATAAAAACTGTATTTTGTTTTTAAATCATACAAAAACCATAAAAATGATTAAATGTAATAATTAAAGTAAAATATTTATTAGAATTGTTAATTTGATCAAATATAAAAGATATTCACTGTGAAAATAAAATATTCATTTATTTATACATATGTTCGTGAAGCATTTATTATTTATATAACAAACATTTGAGCTAATACGGTATAAAAAATTCGATATATATATATATACACAATATTCCTAGTGGTTTTAAATTGTGTACTTAATGCAATTGTTATTAATATAATATTAATTTGAAATAACGAAATAATGATTTTAATAATAATTACACTCTAAAGTCTGAATGGTGTATTTAAGTTGATTGACTGATAGAGTGAAACAGTTGCAAAAATGTTGCATTGGTTTATAGATGAAATAATATTTACAACGAAAATCTACCCTGTGTTATGTCAATATTTTTAACGGTTAATATATTTGCTATGGTTTCTGTTGGCTATATTAGTAGAATGTGCTACATAATGTGCTGTTAATGAATTTAATATCAAATTATTATACCTATAAGTAATAGTAGGTATATGTATGTATATGTTAGGTATTTAATGGCCTACACGAAAACTTTAGCAATAATATAACTATTATAATACACTATACAGTAACTATAAATGTTTTGTGTGATATACATATTGTATATACGTGTTATAAAGTTTTAGGAAATTAGAAGTTTTAATAGATACAACGTTTTATACGAAATTTTGTTTTATAACAATATAATGAATAATAGATGTGTTTGTATATATATATATACGATATAATTTGGGTGTCAAATGTTTTCACTTGGGGTGCACATTTTTTTTAAAGAGGGTTTATAGTGCGTAATATAATATAGTAGAAAGTATTTTCAATTGATTTTCATTCGGCTGAAAGTTGATTAAATGTTATGTAATGGGATATCTATTTAAGTTTAAACCGGTACAAAAATAGTCTATTCTGCAAAAATAAATGTTATATTCCTGCAATCTTGTATACAATACAGTTCATTAAAATATAATAATCATACGTATACTTGAAGACTCGTCAGATTTTACTCTTTCGTATTTTAACATCTAAACCTATAATACACTGAGCAAAAAATTATTAGCCCGTTCGATTACAAATTTTCTGTTCCTATAGATAATAATGAAGTCAGATACGAGTACACAACTAAAATGTGTTAATACCGTAGATCTCGTTGCATAGAGTTAATTTCATTTCAGCGTAAACACTCGTCCAACTCTATTGGTTAAATATTTTTAGCGCCACGTATCTACAGATATATTGTTGATATATTATCTATTATTGTATGCCTCCCTCCTAGAGTGATTCGGAAAAATACGATTTACGTAACGTTTCAAGGTTGTAACACGATGTATTATTATTATTATTACGTGCACGACGCACGTATCATCGCATCGCAGGGCTATTATGGCGCCTCGTGGGCGCCTTAAGTACAAGACCAAGACGACGCCGTTGCCGTCGCCACCGTCATCGGCAGCCGAGTCGTATAATAAAAATAAAAATTCTCACAGACGCGCACCGACTAATGACGATAGTAGTGATAATAATGTGTGTGTGTGTGTGTACACCGCACAATACACCATAGCGCATAATGTATCGTGACGACAATGAGAAAGCAGATAGTAGATCGCATTGCGAGCGCGTACAATAATGTACAGTACAAGCCTAGGTCGGCGATCCAATAATATGTTCGTATATATTTGTATAGAAACTCGCGGTTGAAAACGAAAAATGTATCGTACACAAATGACGTATTCACGTGGTCACTGAACGTATTCTACATTGAAACTTGTCGTTGACGAACCGCGGATACGAAAGAACGTGACTTGGACGGTGATAAAGGCACGATTGCTGGTTATCACTATCTACATTACCGTACGAGTGCGTTTGTCTGAAACCGCTATTGCACCGTTGCACTTCTACGTCAGTCCATCTTGGACGATTATCGTCGCGTATTCAAATATATACGTATACAAATAAATAATAATAACAAGTACTGTGGTGGGTACTCACTGTTTTCGTCCGAAGTGTGGTAGTACGGAGGCATTGTTGAACTCGTCGTGATGGTCCGGCTGTTGCGAAGAAATTGTACACGTGTACTCGTGTATACGGGTGACCCGCAGCTCTGCGCGTTCGTCGCGAATATTGCAGTGCGGTGTAATGATATGCGCGTACCTCGGATACGTGTACGGTGCAACGATGTACGAGAGTAATAATGGCAATAATATGTGCGCGTATGCGACTTGTATCCCGCGACGGACCTTGCGACCGACTGAACGGTTGTGGCACCACGCGCGCCCGGACCGGGTCCACCGCACGTTTCGAACCGCAATACGCGTACAATATTATTATTATTATTATTATTATTATTATTATTATTATTATATTCTTCAGTATTTGTATTCCCTTCTTCTTTATATTTCCTCGGCGTGCCGTATATGTCTCTCTCTCTCTCTTTGTCCGTCCGTTCGTGTCCGTCTTTTTTAGTAGTATTCTCGCCCTGTCGTCATTGTCGGTGCTTGGTGCGTATATACTGTGCAGCAGGCGCACGTATCGCGTGTGTCCTGCAGACTGGCGCCAAAAATGGGTATGAACCGTCTGCGCGTGAATCAGGTAGATAAAATACGCGACACGAAATTCGGTGCCGGGCCCAGTCGGAGACATAAAAATCGACGACAACGGCGACGACGACGTGTGACAAGATCGAGGCGCCGCGACCGACGCACACAGCGCCACCAATACGCCGCCGCATCACCGCAACCACCGCCTGACCGACCGGCCGAAGGATACCTATATTATGTTGTGTAGGTAAGCGTACCTAAACGTGACGCGGACAATCGAAACTTCCGGCAATAAAAACACCTGGTCACAACCCTTTTTATTTTTATTCTTGACATTATATTATTATACACACGCGACTCTGTTTTCTTTTCGGCTTCTCGTCCTCTCATATCACCGCCACCATACGCACACATAGCTATATTAATATAATTATTACATGCATGGTGTATGTTTGTGTGTGTATAATAAGGTCCTACATTTATTATATGTATATATATATATATGTAACGAATTTTATTATACATATTATTATACCACGACCGTAGATTTTCTATATACCTGTGTACAACGTATTACAAGAACGCGTATTGAGTCGCGCACGAGTCTACTGTCAACAACACAGATCTGGTCGTGATGTTGTTATAAAACTACGATCTGTTTTTTTTTTTTTTTTTGTCCATCTACACAATTCGTCGGAAATTGGATGTTATATTATTAAGAATATTTCATTTGTGTATGTGTATTGTAAATTATCAACAGGTATCGTATATAGTATTAGTCAGTAAAATTTGTTTATTTTATACGCCTTATATATTATATTATAATATGACACAACAAAGACCACCAAAGAAGAAATCGAAACGTGAAATTCGACGAAATAACAATACAGTTGTGGATCCGTGAAGAATAATCAATAATTACTCACTTTTATAAGAATATCATCGTTATCGACCGAGTCCTAGTTTAACATATATAGTTCAATGTGAAATATAAAATGGGTGTGTATGAATAGTGACGTAATTCTTTTATCAAATAATTCTAGGGCTTTATATGTACACAGATTGTTTTTCCGTCTACACTATTAATACGTAAAAATTATATAGAAATTGTTATTGATTAGTATGGCGAAAATCAAATGTGTATTTGATAAATGTATAATGTTCATAATATGCAACTAATACTTAAAATAAATGGCAAATAGTCCACAGCACGGTACAGTAGGTACCATCGTTTTAGACTATATGGACTAAGGATAATCCATACGTCCTGTCGAAAATTGAATCAATCACGTATTTATTGTAATATAAGAATAAACTTGAAATATTTTACAATAGAATGCTGTTGTAACATTTACATTGTGAAGAACTCCTCACATGTTTTGATAATTAGTCGATGAAAATTCTTATTACACCCTTAGTTATTGTCATAGTTATAACTGTTCAATTTTCTACCCTTTTCATCAATACATAATTATTTTTTTCTAACTTTTTCATTTGAAAAAGTTCAAATAATATCATCCAAGCTTATAAATTTTATAAATTCACTCTCGACGCTAAAAGTTCCAAAATAATTTTGTAAAATTGAAAATATTAATACGCTTTTTAATAATTTTAATCGAGAAATCAGTCTCATTTAAATCAAGTGTCATCTTATACTTATTAATCGATCGAAATATTCTTTTTCTCATTTTCTTATTTTTATTTTCATTCGGAGTATTAATAACAAATACGTTTATGAACTATATAAAATCTGTTTATTTAATTTGTAAAATCAGCTGAGAAATATTTTGGATAACTTTTTCACAAATTGTTTATTTTTTAATGTATTTCTTCGATTTCCATGTCCATTAAAATTGTTGATAATAAATTATAATAAAAACGAAATCATACAACCAAAAATTATGTTTGTAAGATTTACTTTAATTTTTAAATCATCATATTATGTATTAAATATATTTTATATTTTGATTTATTATTATTTTCCTGTCGTCTTTCGCCTAACATATATTATTCCATATAAACAATTCATGTAATTAAATATAGTTTAATAGCGTAGACTTTTATTTAGGTATTATACAATTATTCTTAGTTTACGAAAAAAATGATCAATTTCAAAAATTTAAATGTAATAAAAATATCTGTTATTTCAGTAGGTATTTATTTATTTATTTAGTATTAATTCGCGTATTTAGGAGTTTTTCTAGTTTTTCTAGAAAAGTAGTGAAGTAGTTCCCGAAAAAACATCCGTTATTTGAAGGTGATCGCTATTCAAATGTGTATATTAAGGAAGGTTTAACTGTATATATAATTATGTTTCAAGTTTTATAAAATTAATTGAATGAGAAGAGTAATCAAAATATGTCAGAAATGTATTGTAAAATAAAAAAATACAGCGTCACAATTTAAGTATAGGAACCTATAACTGTAACTATAACCTATAACTAACCCTAACACTTTTCGTTTATAATAAGAGTATTACAATTACTCGTCACGTTTAGTACGATAATATAGATAAAAAAATTTCCAGAAAATCGATTACTGGTAAATTACTGGTGTATGATATATATATATACATATATAACACATTTCAGATTCTTCTGAGTGTTAACTGTTTAGGCCAAATGGTTTAGTATAAAAATAACAAAATATAAATACTTATATATTTATACTTATTATTATAAAGAGGTAGAATTTTTGAGGTTGTGAACTCTAGATCTACTGAACCAATTTAGATAATTAACGAATAACGTGCTATAAAACAATTCACACAACACCTTTGATCTACCACTAGCCAGTGGCGTATTTTCAAATTTTTCTGTGGAGGGTCCACAGTATATACATGATTTATATAAATTATGATAGCTTATAAAAAATTACGTCTTCTATAGTTTTTTGTGGAGGTTTAATACATACTATGTATTATAGTCGTATTTAATATAGTGCGTATATATATATCGTGTTACATAATATAATTTTATAAAATAAATTCCAGTCATCTGTGAATGTTTCTCTGTACGATAGTTTAAATTTCAAAGTTATACTCATATTTTTGAAGTATAAACTATCGTCAAATGCTTAATACCACTGATTACTATTACTATATATATATATTCTAAAATCAATGCTAATACCTATTTGCCTTTATAGCACTTCATAATTAGCCGTAACTTAGAAACCATAGTCAGAATAATATTATTTACTAACTATGTTGCAGGAACATGTATCTGTTTATTTTTTTACACTGGGGGAGGGTTCAGTACCCCTGGACCACCCCCGTAAATATGCCACTGTCACTAACAGTATCATTGGAACAACAGTAATGATGCTCCATGTGTAAAAATGGACTGCTCTGGAAACTTTGCAAGAGACATCTTTAATTATATGGAATAAATGTACTATGGGCCATAGAGCTTATGTTGAAGCAGTAAACGAAATGCTCTATGATCTCAGAAACTCAGATGGTGTTATGGGTGGTGTTATTTTTGATTTTACAGCCAATTTTCGGCTAACATTGCGCGTAATAACAAAAGAAACACCCACCGATGTCTTATGGAGTTCCGTTGAAACTTTCAATTTACGAACAAACATGAAAGCCCATTTGAGCGACAACTTACGATAACGTCTTTCCGCATCAACTACTGAATCATGAAGAAGGAAAAATTAGTCGTCCTAACACCAACAGTACCAACGATGACATTAAACTTGACGATGGATTAGGTCATATATTACATAGATTAAAACATCTAATAGACGCAATATATCCCCGTCTTGAACATTTTTTGAAATAGATTATCATTGATATGGTTATCTCGGTCATCTTGAGTTAGAACTTTTGAAAGATAATAAATTTCAGATAAATTGGAAATTTATAAATTTCGAAAATAAAACCAAATAATAAAATTACATCTAAAATAGTACACAGAAAATTTTTGAACAATTAGGATAAACGTAATTTTTTCAATCTGAATCATTTCTTTCAATTATTTGGAACAACAATAAAATAGCCAAATTGGTATGCAATTACATACATACATATGCAGTAAAAATATAATCCTCCTTTTGGCAGTCAGGAACAGGGACGTAGCCAGAGGGGGGGTCCATGGGGTCCGGACCCCCCCGAAATGTCATCGACGAAATTTTTTTTAGAATCTGAGTGGAACGAAAATGCTATTGTTTTTACAATGCTTTTTTTTGTACTGGTAAACCTAATAATTAATTATAATATGTTATGGACAAAACTACAAAATAATACGGTTAGCACACACATAAATATATATATATATATATATATATATATAGGTACTAGTATACGTATACCATATAACTGGGTATGAGATAGATATATATTATATATATACATAGACGATAGAACCAATAGAAACAATATACATAATATAGCATTCTGTTGGTCATTATGAATTTAATTTTTGATTGATTAATAAGAATAGTTAAAATTACTTATTATTATTATTTTTTTTTTTTACTTGATCCCCCCCGAAATAAAATCCTGGCTACGTCGCTGGTCAGGAAATAAATCATAGCACTCTAACCGAACCACAATCATAATTTTGTCATAAAAATATTTATTGTACAACAAAGTGAACATGGAAAAATCTGTGCGGAATAGCCAGTATATATGTTATATATACTATTTGTATGATATGTTCACATTTTCGTATAATAATCGTATACTTATATTATTATATTGTATTATTGTATTGTATTTGTATTCTATATTGTATTACACAATAAATGAGAACTTAAACAATATAGTTCAAGGTCTAAAGAATCGCGATAAATGTAAGATCAAAGGTATGTTCAGTAGTGGCTCGTGCTATGGAGCACTTGAACCACCCAAAATATTATATACAAAACTATAAGATTTCTGCAATAAATTAAAACTAGTTATTATGCAATATTCTGTAATTAACAATCATATTTATTAAAATCAATAGTTTTTGCAGCTTTTCGTGAGAAATCTGTCTATAAGCGATTAAATAATAATGACTACACATTCGTTGTGCTCCGGGCGGCCGTACGAAAATTAGCTACATGCATATAGACACGTCGGTTAATAAAATACATGGTAGTTTGGAGCACAATCAATGTGTGCACCGGACTTATTTATATCGCTCCACGTATCACGTAAGTCGTGAAAATAAAAATGTTGTTTTTTTTCTAATTTATTTTTATTTGACTGTAAGACCGCTTATAGAGCTTATAAAATGAAATGTACCTTATATGAACCTCATGAGCCGCCACTGGATATGTTTAATCACAATTTTAATAATTTATTGTGAATATTTCAATAGGTTTACACAACAATGAATAAATATTAATATAATGTGAAATACTCGTAGGTAGAATATTTTTCTGTAAAAGATAAACATCAAGCCAATTTTTTTGAGTATTCATCGAAATAGTTTACAGAATAAATAATGTAACTGATATTTTATTCGTGCTTGTGTTAAAACTATGAACTTATAACTTTGATCGATTAATCTTCTACCAAACTCTATCAATAAACGTGCTCACAACTTTCGTACATTTGTTAGTTCTCCAGCATAGTATTGTGTTTTCGACAAGTTTTTTGTAAGGCGTATGAAGTATAATAAGGGACAACGTAATAATGAACAGCGGTACGTGATTAGATTTAGATTAAAACTAGGCGATTCTGTTCAAGAAACATATGGTAAATCGGTTAAAGTATTCCATAATGAAGTCCTGAATCGTACTCAGGTGTTTCGTTGGCATATATACAGTGGCTGTCTCCTGGTGCAGCCAGACCAAGAAACCAGATGACGATGGCGATAATTAGCAAATCAAAAATGAAAAAGCCAAAATTGCCAAAACGTGGATCCTTCGTCATGGCAATGCTTCATGCCATCATAAATTCAGTGTGTCACGGTTTTTGACCTATAAAAATATTACAGCTTAGCCACAATCGCCCTTTTTGCCAAACATGTCATGCGACTTCTTATTCCTCCAAACAAGATTAGTCGTAAAAAAATACATTTTGAATCCACAACTAACAATCAGATCGCCGTGACAAGGGTATTTCAAAGCATTTTATTCAAAGTCTTCTAGAATTGTTATAAAATCTGGATAAAATGTTGGAACCAGCGTGTAGTTGTGGGAGGGGAGTACTTTGAAGGGGATCATATTAATGTTTCTTAATTTTTAAATATATGGATTTTATGGACTCAATCTCATTACTTTTTGGTCACATCTCGTATATATTTTGTCTAATATACTTACATTATGTTTATTTCAACGTAATTATTAATAACTCTAGGTCGACACAAAGTGCATTAGCCTTACTCAATCGAACCAATAATTTATAGAACATAAGCATGGTACATTTTTCGTGCAATTTCGCAAAACACGCCGTACTTTCACGCACTTACACGTTTCGAAACACGTTTATGCTGAGCGTGCTTTATCTATCATAAACCTTAAAATATTTACTTACACGGGTATATAATAAACTATAATAGTCTTGTGTGTTTTTGGAGTGATTATTGTATAAAAAATAAAATCTTCAGTGCACGACTGATGGCTACACAGTGCGAAGAGCACTTATACACAATTCATGCCTGACTGGTTAGGTCCCTCGTCATGTGATCATAAATCATGCAAGTATTTTTTGTGGAAAATGCCAGTGTATGTTATACATATATGCAGGTTTTAAATTATTATATGTTTACTTAATAATATTGAATTATTTCAAATGTAATTTTTACAACCAACTTTCATGTATGTTTACATTCGAATAAAATATAACTTATAAATTAAAATAATATTCTATATATTTAAAAATATATTTATGTATATAGTACGAACTTATAGAAAATTATGTGTCTTTAGTAACATATGTATAATATGTAAAGTAAATAATTCAAAAAATAATAATAAAACAATTTAATAACTTTTGTTTTTAATTTAGTTTTAATTTTTCAACTTAGGCATTACGAAATTATCAACCATTTGCAATGGAATTAATTAGGAAAGTATTAGAAGATTACCGGGAATAATTATATGTTTTTATATTAGTTGTATAACTATAATTATAAACTAGTATATTACCTTTCCAATCCTTGTAGTGATCTTTCTGTATAAATTGTACCTTGTATAATAAGTGTAGGATGAGGTAGTCGGCTACTATTTTAAAATAAAAAAGAAAACAAACTCTTTCTTTAATTTACTACCAATGACTTTATTTTAAATTTAAGACACACATTAATACATATATTTTAATTTATTATAATGAACATTTATTTTAATATCTTTTCTACTGTTGTCTCTCTTGACGAGCGTAGTAGGACTGAGAAAAAAGACTGGGTGAGCGTCGATGACCGGCCTTTCTGTGTTTGATGTTTTTTACTTGTGTATGCGTAAACGTGTGTATGTGTGTCATATCTTATCGTTATATTTTGTCTTTTAATACTTACAGCTAATTCTTATACTTAATGGCTATTAATTATTATAATTATTTCATTATACATTTTTAAATTTTAAAAAAGATATGATGGCTTAAATGCACATCATTACACATTCATATTTTTTTTATCAAAGTTTTAAATAATTAAATCACGATTACAATTAGATTTATATAAGTATATGTCAGAGTTTTCAGAAAATTCAAATGATAAATTACTGTTTTAAAATCAAAAGTTGATGTATTTTTAATAAATACTAGGAAGTCGTTAAAATGGTAAAAAATATATTAACTATATTTAAATAAAAGTTCGTAATTTAAAAAATAGTATAGAAGACTAAAAGTTTCTAATTAATAAAATACTTATTACATTTATTTTCTTTAATTTAACTTTGTTATATATTTACAACATTCGGAGTATTGAATTTATACACATTTGTGACTTTATGTTAACTTAAATGAAACATAATAATTATGGCTAACATTTTCTAAACTGCATACATTACTATTTTTTCGGTAGCATAAATATATTTTTTTCATTTAAGAGCTTTCTGTAAACAACCATTATAACTCAACAATTACTAAATTATATACAATAGTTTAACAATTAATTACAATTGTTTAACATTAGGCATAGTACGTTATTATACGGACGGTGTTTGTGAGAAAGGGCATAAGTCATGCAATTGTTAAATTCGATATGATAATGGTCACAAGTCATGTATTACATAATAAAAAATAGAAAATAACAGTTATTTTAAATAATAATAATGAGTAATGGTATAATAATAAAATAATATTTTATTACAATGAGAGTGAGAAGATAATATTAAAAGAAGTTAGCATTGATCTATAGACATTTATTTAAAATCAGCGCAAGAGGTTAATGTTTTTTTTTTCTTTTTCTTTTTCAGAGGGACAAAAATAAGAGAACAGTTAATAACTGTACAACTATTTAAAAATTTGATTTTAAGGAGAAGGAATATAACTAGAAAACGGGAACAGATTTTTTTTAAGATTAAAGTATTCAGGTGTAGTTAAAGGTGCTGTGTAGGTAGTGGAGTAAGCAACATCATTGGCATATAATTGTTATTGTTTTTGGCTTGAAGTGGGAGTGACATAACTTGTAGGCGGTAAGGTGAAATTGGGTGTCATGATGAAGTTTGTATATTTGATATTCTCTGTGGTTAATCATAAGATTTTTTTAACACCGGACATTTAATAAACCTACAAAAATCAAATATTTGAATGACGGGTCGACAAAACATTTCCTTTGATGAAGCTATGTATTATGATGCATGGGTTACACTTGGGTTGATTCTGTTCAGTGTAGCACATTGTGATATATGGCATTTTTCGTTTTTGTTAACAGCTAAGTGTTTGGCCGGTTGACGTTCTTATCGAGAAATAAACAATCCAATAACATTATTTGGACGAAATTACACGCACGAAGTATAATTTGACGTTTCCAACTATTGCAAATTCATCTCTTGTACAGAGATAAAAAAATGCAGTATCATTATCGCTCTTAGAAATTATTTTCAGTAAAATAAACACGTTTATCATTTTCTAAACGCACACTGAAGTGTGGTTCATTTGCGTTTTTTCTGTTGTTATAGCAATAAAAAATCTATAATTGCCCGTTCGGGCTTTATCAAGTGTACCGATACTTCCTATTCCTTCTGTTTACGGCAAAAGGTAGCCTATATTCTTCTCCGAGTTATAATCTATGTTCTCAATTTCATTACAATTGGTCCAGCCATTCTTGAGTTATGACTGGATTTAACTAACCCGAATTTGTTTTATTCATATATAACATATAACATATACGTACTTACATACATAACAAACGAATGTGTATAAATATATATAAACATATGTATAATACGAGTGTAAATATATGTATAGATTTAGACGCGATAATCTCGTTTTCCATTGGCCGACATCACAACGAGCCGTGTTTTTTTTTTATTTATTTATTTTTTTTTTTACACACGTAAGAAAAAATGGCGGTCGAGGAGTAATGGAATTCTGTACATATATATATTATATAACATGTATAAATATATATAAACGTGCCCTCTATGATTATAATGCCGCTGCCGCCGCAGCACGCATTTTTTTTTTATAAAACCGCTCTACGCGACTCATATACGTGCCGCGATTTTTACGGCTATTGTAGTGAAGTGAACCGAAGGAGGGGAGGGCGAATCGTATGTATACTTAAATGTCACATGGTAGACTACCTATGTACGGTTTGTGTACATATATATGTATCCTATATAATATGTAACATTTTTAATGATACGGTAAAACAGCGTGTTTTTACGCCCAATGCGTACGTAGAATACAAATAAAACAATAATAAATAGATATAAGTATATGCATAGCGACATAATATAAAAATCAAAACACGTTTGTCAAATCGTTCGTCTATAACAGGGACGGGTAACTTACAGTTACTAAAGAGTAAATTTTTAGAAAATTAAAATCTAGCGGGTCAGAACATAGAGAACAAAAAACAAAAAAAAAAGTTTATTCAAAATATGTATTTTAAATTAACATTTATTTTGTTGTTTATAATGTAACAGTAAGTACAAAAAATAATTAAATTAAATATAAACAATATAATAACTATTTGTTTAATGTTGAGTTTTGAGTTGTGTGACTGTTAATGATAACGTGACAAAATCAACTTATATTTCGAAAGAGAAAACACGAAGTAGGTAATTTAATGTTTCATCTGTAAGACGATTTCTTTGTTTTGATTTTATATGCTTCATACTTGAAAATGTACATTCACAAATGTAAGTAGATCCAAACATGGATAACATTTTTAAAGTAAACTTTTGTAAAAGTGGATATTTTACAACAGGTAATATTTTCCAAAAGCTTACGAAAATCTCTTTAGTAGATAATAATAATGGAACAGTTTGCAACTCTGCACCATCTTGCTTTTTTCAATTTCAACTGCCGTTGGATTATTAATCAAATTTATTTAAGGGTGCATAAATTTAACTTCTACAAATTCTTCAAACGCCTTTCGAATTCCAGAGTTAATTCGTCCGAGTGGATAATGCAGTGTTCAAAATTAAACTCAACGTCTAATTCTATTTTTATGATTTCGCAACACGGAAAATGTATTAATTTTTGTTCAACGACTAAATTTTTAAAAACTACTAATTTTTTCTAAATCCATCTAAAACCCCAATAATTTGAGAAATTGTTTGTTTTTTACCTTGAAGATGTAAATTGCGATGTTGTGAAATATCGGTTAAAATGCCAATGAACACGGAAATCGTTTATCAACCATTCGGTTTTCCAAATAAGTAGTATCGGTTGTAATATTCATTTTAAGAAACTCAAATATCTCATAACATAAAAAACGTTCGAGACACTTGCTGCGAAAACGTAAGCATCGAAAACGTAGCACGGGCCAGATAAAAAAAGGTTCGCGGGTCACCACCGCGCCTGGTCTATGAGGATGTTATGAAATCGCATGAGAAAAACGTGGCGAGTGTTGAAAAAAAAAAAATAAAAACAAAATAAATCTCTCGTCCAGCACTCGCTGGAACAAGTTTTGGTTTTCTCGGACCTCATCGGGCTGCACGTCGAGTGCTGAAATATTTCAGACGACGGCCGAGAGACGCAACGGCAAATCGAATGTTGTCCTTTAGATTCAGCTGGTTCGCACGACACCCGACGGGCACGTACGCGTGTCGCACGAACACAACGCAGTCGGTTTTCGCGCGGTAGCCGATCGTCTGGTGCCTGCGCGGGTCGCGCACACGTCACTTTCGGTGTTAGTGCAGCGCGTGCGTTCGTCCGCCCGCAAACGTATGTGGTGCGTGTAGGTATGTTTTTATGCGCGCGCAGACGTGGGACGCGGCGCCTTTGACGCGGGACAACTTAACCGGAAACGTGTCAATGCGCGTCAACGCGATCCTTCGGTGTGCATTCGGACCGTGCGCGCATTATGCGTCTGCCCCGTGTGGCGGACGACAAGGCAGCGCGCGAGGAGCCCGAGAGATGTGATGTCACGGACAGATATACGTATCGGTTACCACACACCGCCGCCGCACCGTCGTCGGCGCGTTAGTCCGCCGGCTGTACCTGACCGCGGGGGGGGGGAAGCAGGGAACAACACGCGAAAGATAACATCAAAGCACCCGTCTGCTGCACCGTCGCCGACCGCGTACCGCACGAAAATGCACTGCATCGCCCGCGCGCCCGATTGTAGCAACATACGCATGGGCGTACGTGTTCTACGCACTATTATTGTACAGATGACGCACGCACGCGTGTTCGCGCGAACCGGCCAACGATCTTCTTCTTCTTCTTACGTGCTTCCACAACTATGCAAGTGATTTCGTTGCCATCGTCACTGACGATCGCGATCCTGTATCCTTTCCAAGGATTTTTATCGGACCGACTTGCGCAACGGTTCGAATTTTAACGCAGCTTACGTAGATAGAGGATTACCGGGTTCTGCGTAGACGTTCATTCGATTCGCTGTCGTGCGGGGATTTATTACCAAGAAAAAAATAAAAACCGCTTTCTAACAGGTGCGAAGATACAATCCGAAACAACGGAAATGCCACCGAGTTTGTACGGAACTGTCGACCTGTTATTTTCTATACGCGCAGTACTAATCGTTTGTTCTAGTTAAAATTTGAATAACTATTGAATTATCGATACGACGAAAAAATCAACTTTGAACTATATCGAAAAATACATCTAATCGAATGTTTTGTAATTTTTTTCTTTTTATTCGCATAAATAATATTCAATGACACGATTGATAAGTAAAATTGTTTTTTTTATACAATTCAATTTATTATTATATTATTTTACGTGTTATAAGGATAGAAACACCTCTAAAGTTAAAATTAATATAGAAGTTTTTTTTTTCTTGGGAAATTATACTATTTTAGTTTTAAATGCTAAGTAAAGATAAAATTATAAAAACTATATCTTTATGTTCTACTATCAAACATTCCGGTAGCAAAAGTAAGTAGTAGAGAAATGTATGTTCTGTCACCATATTTTTAAATTACGCGGTGAATGAAATTTTTGAGGTAGAAAAAAATGGTAAAAATCTCGATTTTACCGTGTAAAATCATAAAAATTCAGAAAATTTCATGTCACTTTTCAGAGTTTGGTAAAATCGAAATGTTGACCCTATTTTTCTACCTTAAAAATTAACAATCTCCGCGTAATTTAAAATTGTCATTTTTCATAATCAAGCACAGTACCAGGAGTTCTTTTTTTTAACTTTTAATGTTTTAGAAAAAACAAATTATTATTTCTATATATTCTGAATTTTTATGATTTTACGCTTATAAATCGAGATTTTTACCCTCTTTTTCTACCTCAAAAATTTCAATCACCGCGCAATTTAAAAAAATGTTAACAGAACATACATTTCCCTACTACTTAAGTGTACCAGTAGAATAATATATACGAGTATGTGCATTATTTTCAAAGACGGATTACACAGTTAAAGTTTGCGCCTTTAGGCACATTTCTTTAACCTATTACACCAAGTTTGCAGATGAACTTTGAAATACAAATCTTCTTATTTTGCCTGGCACTAAATCCATCACAACTTATTTATGTAGAAAATTAAGATCGAGATGCGGTTCTTAAGATTGGTAATACTTTATTTTTCGTTGTAAATATTTAATATAATTATATAAACTTTCGTTCGGAATCATTTTTACAATTCGATAATTTACATCATGACTTCAAAACATACATAAAAATTTACAATATTTTATGTCACCTTTTTGTATTCATATAAATGCGTGTCTATTTTATGTATACAATCAATATTTTTAAATGTCGCTGTTTTCTGAATATTTCTATGTACTCGTATATTGAGTGCGTAAAATAACACACGGTAATAGTATACCTAAAATGTATCATACATTTTGCTAACTACACATTTTAATACATCAGTACCACTCTACAAAATCCTAGGAAACCGGTTCGATATGAGTGTAGTACCTACATATAACGCATGTAAAACAAAGCAATAATTATATACATACTTCTTTTTAATTTCATTATTATATATCGTAACTACCGGTTTTACGGTTTGAATGTTTTTTCTCTACCACGATTTTCATGCACGTAATATCGGTAAACAGACAAAAAACGTTCTTTAATATTGTATGCATGTATAATACATATATGATTAGTTTTCACTAAACTATAATGAACATACTATTATTTTAATTAATGAATTTTAAAAAGAATATATTATAAATTTACGGATCATAAATATAAACACATTTTTGCTTATACTATTTACACGTAACTGAAAGTTAATCAATATGTATAACACGTATATTGTGTAATATATTTTTTCCATCAGTTACGACTTATTAGATGATAATGCATAGTATGCATAATAATAAATATACTTTGTTAATATATGTAATTACCTCTTTTCTGTTTTGATTGAAACAAAATATCAAACTTAAATTTCTAAATGCAGTGCAACTTCAGTCAAATACTTCTATGCATTTTTATAAAAATGTTTCTCATCAATTCATACTTTTTCTTCTACATAAATTCTTTAGAGAAATAAAAAACATTTTTGTTAAATATTTGAATTTATTTAAGTTTAGTGCCAAATTTTATATTTTTATCTAAATTATTATATGATTAAATAATTGGTTTAGGCCCATGCGCAAGGAGGAGTTTTACTAAGAATACACCTAATCCTCATTCTATAAAAATTAAACAGACTTGAAAATTCATACATAGTTATCTATTTTTTATTTTTTTTTTTTGACAGAGCCAATTTTTTCGGTTTTAATGCCTTTTTCTATTTAATTTTCATAAATTTTTTATCTACTGTCTATTATCATTATAGAAGCAGCCATCAATAGAACACATTTTCAGTGACAAGTCAGCTATGTAAACTATTCAGACATATTTTGACAATTCTTTATGTTTGATCCTGATATTTTTGATCATAGATATTCCAACATGTACCTACTTTTAGATTCTGAACGGAGTGAAGAATGTATTGATTTTACAATGATGTGTGTTTTTTTTTTTTTTTTTTTTTTTTTTTTTTTGTGTCTGTCGACACGTTTTGGGGCAGTAAAATGCTTCAATTGCCTTATGTAGCAACTTTTCTGAAAGGAAAGTGAATCTATTTGGTACTTTGGGGGGTCAAAAGTTAAAAATTTCCAATATTTTTTAAATGCGACGGGAAAAACCATAAAAAAATTTGGGAAAAACGGGAGTTTTTACGCAAAACCGGTTTTCGACATAATCAAATTTTTTATTTTGCTATAACTCAAAAACTAATCGATGTAAATACTTGAAATTTTCACCAAATGTTTAGATTAGCGTTCTCTATACACCATTAAATTTTCAAAGTATTTTGACTTTTATTAAGCTATTTATAGTCAATTGAAATTTTCAATTTTTTTAAGTATTTTTTTTTTTTATAACGATAACATTTTTTTGGCTGCCTAGAAAATCTTGAAAATTTAATACAAGGTTTCTTATAAGTTGTTCCTTAACTGATAAAAAAAAATCTAAAATCGTAAGTCACAATTTTTTTTTATGAGTGCTCAAAGTTCCAATTTATACGAAATATGTAAAAATCACGATAATTTGCAAGTTATTTTGTAGATAAAAATTCATAAAATTTTTTCTGTTCATACTTAAGGTTCAAAATTTTAACACGAGATTATCTATAAGCTACTCTTCAAAAATCTTTAAAAAAATTTCTACCGGAATTAGAGGAAAAAATTTTATGACTGTTTGAAATTTAAATATTTACGAAATTGCATAAAATAGCGATTTATTCTCAAACGATTTTAAATATTTTTTATAATTCAAAAAGTATAAGTCGCAGATTTTTGAAATTTCTACCAGTTGTTAAGATTGGTATTTCCTTTATGTCATATTTTTTTCAAAATATTATATTGATTTTTAAGCCACTTATAGGCATTTAAAATATTCGATTTTTTTACATTTTTTTTTTATAATCGGTGATAAAAAAAATTTGGCTCGTACAAAATACTTGAAAATTTAATAGAAGATTCTACAGAAGTAGTTCTTAAAGTCATTCAAAAATTATTAAAATCCATAGGCACAATTTTTTTTTATAAGCGTTTGAACAGCGAATATTGACAAAAAAATTACATGTAAAATATAATATAATGTATTATATTCTAGACTGACAAAGATATTGGTTTTTTTCTAAAATGCCCTAACTTAAAAACGAAAAACCGCAACAATTTGAAATTTTCACCAAATCTTTATATTGACGTTCTCTATACATGGTTAAGATTTCAAAGTATTTTGACATATTTTGACTTATTTATAGACAATTTAAATTTTCGATTTCCGTTAAATTTTTGTTTTTAAACATCTATAAAATTTAATTGGTTGAGCGAAAACTCTTGAAAATTTTATACTAGGTTTATAATAAGTTTAACTTATCGTAACTAAAAAATATCGGTGATCGGTTAACTCAATTTTTTTTTATAAGCCCTTAATGCTCAAATTTGTATAAAATGTGTAAAAATCACGATAATTTGCAAGTTATTTTGTAGATAAAAATTCATAAAATTTTTTTTGTTCATACTTAAGGTTCAAAATTTTAACACTAGGTTATCTATGAGCTACTCTTCTAAAATCTTTATTTTTCTAAATTTTTCGTTTAAAAATAAAATATACTAATATAATATTTATAAATAACATTGTATTATATTCTAGACTAACATATGAACTCCGTTCAGAATCGTTATTCGTATACAATGATATCTATCATTGCATTCAAATTTAACAAATCCATTATAATAATGACCTATCCTATAAGCGAGGTGCACTCCACCCCTAACTGTACAGCAGAGCGAGGCCCATCCGGTTCTTTTTTTTTATTGATTTTTTTCCTAAGATACATGTATAATTTTAAACCTCTTTCGTGGACAATTCTTGCAAAGAGGCCTAAATAGGTAAATTTTGAATAAAATATTTAAATACTTAAATACTAAAAAAACTCAGTGAAATTATTGAACGTAGAGAGGTACTCAAACCCATCAAAGCAAGATAATGTTTTATGTTTTAATATTAAATTTTTACTACTTTAAAAATATAAAATTTATGAAAATCTTCTACCATTTTTGTAGGTAGTCAAATATTCATAAGCTTGAAAATTGGATAAATTTTCTAGTAAAAAAAAAAAAAAAAAAATACTGAAAAGTTTCAAAAATTATTTATACTCGTAATGATACAAAATAAAACGTTGACGAAATCGGATATTTCAGTAAATTTTCAATGAACAGTTTCATTAGACATTTCATTGGTTAGAATTATTTTAATTTAGTTTGTCCTATTTTTAGGCACTAGACATAATTAAATTTCCCAAATTGTTGATGCTTTTTTTTGAGTGAAAATTAAAACTTTAAAAGTATAATTTAATTTATTGAGTAATTTTATTCTTCTATTATATCAATCAACAGAATTAAGAAATATGAACTGATCTGAAATATAATATCTATATATTAATTTTTATAGAAATTTCAATCGATAAATGTTATATTTGTATTAAACGCAAAATAAAATAATACAATTAGTAAATTATCATAGAGTAATTGTTTTATTACAGTAAAATACATAAATTTAAATTTAAAATATGTATTTAGTTATAGGTATTTGAATAATTTAGATGAACAGCAAGAATAGATCACTAAACTTTTTTGTGGTTAGAGGCCTATTATTCAGACGTAAACTTTAAATAAAAATAATTTACTTCAGCATATTCGATTTATAAATGCATTGAGATTAAATATTCTGCCTAGAAATGTGAAATGAAAAATTTAAACACGTGTTGCTGTACATGAAACTTCGAAAATACCTTTTTTTACAGTAAAAAGAATAATTTGTACATTTTTTTTATCGTCATACATTATTGTTAAAATATTATTTTTCAAAAACTCCGAGATAACGAACTTTATAATGTTAGAAACGTGAAAACTGCATTTATGTGGTGACGACGACGACGTTACGGACATCACATTATGAAGTAAATGGTAGCTATATTATGAACACGTTACGTGTACAAGTTACACACGAAGCGCAAAATATATAGGCGCTGTACACTGCACACAACACCGCCGCGGCTTACGGGGAGGAGATTCGGTTCGCTTTTTTAAACACGAATTAACACAATGGGCGTACAACAATAAAGATGTACGCACGCGGTCGTACGTGCATGTACAACGGACGAGTGTGTATGATATTGCATAGTGGATAGGTATAATGTATATGTATACGTGTATTATCATCATCGTAATCGTGATCGGCGCGCTATTTATAAACGCATATAATATTTGCGAGTGCGACGCGAGGCGCGTAAATAATACGGCAGTAATGCGCATGAAACCGGCGAGGCGGACTCGAGGGACAGAGGGGACGTACGAGTGTCGCGGGGGGAATGGGGGAGAAAGGGAGGGGAAAAAAATTCGAAATTTCAATGTGTCCTTTATGTTCGGTAAGCAAACAATTACCGTACCGGCGCGCATAGCACACGCACGCACCGGCACACGGTGCAACAACACAATGCGGCCGGGCCGCAGCGCCGTTTAAACCGCAACGATAATATTATAATAACGTGTCTAATAGTTCGTACACAAACACGCACGCACGCGCGCTAATGTCGCACATTGTAGTAACGCTCTCGGATGATGACAGAACGCCGTCGTTCACGGGCCGTCGGTTCGTCTCGCGCGTAATCCTCGGTGACGACGATGACGACAGGAGCTGCAACCGTCCGGTGCGCATATACATAACAACACTCGCGCATACCGTGCACCGCACAATAGTCGGCCGTGTCGTAGCAGTGCCACGAGGTGTACTCCGCGCATTGCGTATTGCGCTATTGTACTGCAAAATACGTTCACCGCGCATTGCATTACGTGTAGTTGCTCGCGAATACGGTCCGAACGCTTGGGCATGGGAAACTGTAGAATGGCCATTTCCGTTCGTTAACCGTGGGCCTACGATGCGAACGGGGCCGATGTATCGGTCGCACACCAGTGACGACAGTTCGGGTACATAATAGTGCTTGGAAGTAGGAAATTCGGACATATGGTCAACGGTACAGACGCGCCGAGACAACGATGTTTTATTAGCGAACGATGCGATGGTCAAGGAGAAAACGAGTCGTCGGTTCTGGGTCGAGTTTAACTGTAGATATTTTTATGTTACAATAGGTTATTATTGTATAATCTGTGTGTTTTTATGCCCGTACGTATTTTGAGGAGTCTATTAATATTTAACATAAAGCACGTGTACGACGGTTTATGCAGGTACACGATGGTAACCTAACAAAAGAACAAACAACGTTTTTGGGTGCTACAGCGTTCCCCGCGAAGTTTTGAAAACTGAATGAAAATCGAGAGCCGTAAAAATGCATATAAATAAGTAATATACGTATAGTTTATTGTTTTTATATCAAACTGACAATGGTTCATTTAACAATAATTATTATTTACATGTGTATACCTATGTGTGGGAAAATTGGTTCCATTAACATTTAGGGTGTAAAAATATACCTCTATTATTATTATTCCACGTTGACGACCATATTTTATTTTTAAAAATACATATTTTTAATAATTATTTTCAGTTCTTCAATAATTATAATGGATAAACAAAAACTTTATACTAATAGGAACATTATGAAATTTTTTTCGACGATCGATTTTTATGATACATAAAAGAAAAAGTTGTATAAGCACCCAAAAACCCAAAAACGGTTATGTATAAAGAGACTACTTCGAGAAATATTTCCGAGCAACCCCTATATAGTTTATTTCCTATGCTGTGAAAGTATTCAGGTCGTTAGTTATAAAAGGTAAATTATGTTGTATTCATACGCACGTGAGTAGTAAAAGACGTATATATACCGTAGGTATATATTATATATAACATTGTATTCGTTATTACCAGTGATGTAGGCCTGAAATTATTTTTGAGTATACTTACAACTGTGTACTGAATATGTGGCAGCTTTAGGGGGTCTTTTGTCATTAACCTCTTGCCCTCCATCGCCGCGGCGTTCAATTATATACATTAATAACAAACTATATTAACTTCAACAGTGTAATTACTATGAATATATTAAAAAAAAGTTTTAATCTTCCTAATACATAAAATTTAGGAGTATGAAAAATGAAATTATAATTTTAGTTATCCGTTTTTAATTCCTCATATTTTTAATGTTTCTTTTATTTGGACAGTTGGACATATAATAGAATAAAATGATTATTTACTAACTATATAAATTATTCTTTTATGAAGTGGATTTTTCAGCGCACGTTTTTCAGCGCATAATTGTGGTCTTTAGTTTTTTTTTTAAGTATGCTCTTTTTTTGAAATTTGGCAAGTGTGTATGCATACCCTCCACTACATTCCTTGATTATTATATTATATTGTACTACATCGTTACACGCCGCACACAGTTTACATCATGACCGTAACAATAATAATAGTAAGCATCATAATGATATACAGTAAATTCATACCGCCGTTGTCGCAACGCTTATAAATTATAATACTTCGCGAATACCACGGAGACTTGTAAAATAACATTATTAAAACCCGGTACAATGTAGCGGTTGCCGTGTGCTTCTAATTAGTGTACCTACAGCGGTAGGTTAGAATCTCCCGTCGTTGCAGTACACCAAATGTGCACGTGTATATGCGTTTTATATGTGTTTATGTACGCGTAGGTATGCCAGGTCTACTGAACATATTTACGTCGAGGTACCTACGCCCTCGACAAATAATACGCTGAACTAGTCACACGTAGTAATACTATGTGCGGTGAACAAAAATAAGAAAATTAAATTAAAAAAACAATGATGTTTTCATATTCCATATATTTTTTTTCTCTAAGCTGCAGATGACGCTCGCGATGGAAACTTTTTACGTAGCAGGAAAACGGTGTGTGCGCACTTCAGTATTTGTATAATCACAATTTATGAAATAGAATTCTAGAAATATATGTAAGCCGATTTATAGTGATATGTACGTGCACCGGTATGTGAAACGGAAGTATTGTGCTTTGATTTCCTATATAGACAAGTTTGGCCCATTGCAAATAATATAACAGAAGCATTCACATGTACACGAGGGAAAAACGTAAAGCTACAAAATAAAACATCACCAACTCCATCTTGTTTCTTCTTTTCCGCTATCTTTTTATATTCTTTAATTTTATCCGTTCCGACGTTCCTCAAAGAACACACTTAGGAAAATTAAAACTTTACGGTTTTTTTTTTCCTGTAACTATACTCTTTGTTCTTCAAAACACTGTAACTTATAAAATACAGTGTAATTTAAATATATATATATATAATTACAGGTATGACCATCATTATAATTATTATTAATCTACAGCAAAAAGTTTTAAATATATATTTTTGTGTTTAACATAAAACAATGGTTTTTTGATTTTCACGATTAAAAGAATATTTTTTGGACATCCAAAACACGATGTGCAGTAGATCGTTTATTGAAATTGAAAGAGAGTAGCAACCAATAGACTGAAGAGTGACTTCAATGACAATGCTTTAGATATTGATGATCAGTGGTGTGCAACCAAATATTGTCGAATGTCTTGTGGAAATTACACGAAATAAACGAGTCCGGATGCAAGTTTAATGATTAATAGCGAATAAAATAAGATAAGAAAGATAGGCAAGTGCTGATATGCAACGGGCGTGCAATGAAATATGCGTTTATTTATTTCAGGACGGCAGGGCATGTTTACGCGAAGCTTCTGACGAAGGGGTGAAAAGAAAACCACGTAACATGTTTCTTTCACGTTTCACGTGCACAGCGCACGGGTACACGACCTACGATCCTCGAATCCGTGCGCGGTTCGTGAGAAACGAACGCGTTGGATGTGCACGTGACGCGACGTGGACGAGCCTGCCGAAAATACGTCGTTTCGCGCGCCGTTACCAAGCGCAAACGACGTGTCGATGACGTCTGTACGTACCGTCTTGTGTGATTGCGCGCGTAAAGAATTGGGGTGCGGTGCGGCGGCGGCGCGCGCGACAGGGCCGACGGAGCAAAAGAAACCGCCTGCGTCCACGTGTACGCGGAGGGGACGTGTGCGCGTGTTTTTGTCGCGATGCGCGCACACCCGCGCGAGCTCGCGCCTACACGTTGTACAATATAAATACACGTATTACGTGTTCGACACGACGACGCGGACGTTGAGTGACAACGGCGGAGAAGCCGTAGCGGCGGCAGAAGGAACCGTAGCGCTATAATAGCAGCGGTGCGGCGCGGTGATGCCGCGCGACTGGCGTCAAAGGCACCGCCGCCGCCGCCGACAAGTGGCCACTCGAACCCCGCGACGAACGGCGAGAGGAATTGGGGGAGTTGTGTTGACGCGCACGGAACACCGACGTCACGCGCGCGTCCTCCACGTCGGACATCGAGTGTTCGATCAACAAAACGCGCGTCGCACGACAGCACACACCGCGCACAAAAAATATACATATATGTGTGCACGCGCGCACACGAGTATGACGTGCGGCCGTGACACGACGGCTCTGCTGCGGGACGGGTATTGTACGGTTGGGAAATATTATGCGACCGACGGGGACTTTTTATTTTTTTTTCCGAAAATAAAATACCGTCGGCGAATGCGAGCGTGTGCGACGGAAGTTCACCGGTACGGCTGTCGAAGACACGGATGTTCGTAGGGTTATGAGAACAGACGGCAAGCGTTGACAGAAAATACTGCGGTCGGCGCGCGATTTCGAAAAATTTTAATAACATTTCCTCCCGCGTCTGCAACCGACCGTGCGGTTGTGGACGAGTCGACTTTGTTGGTAGCATATTCCAGGTTCTGTACACAATATCAAAATCGGAACAATAATAAATGTTTCCATGCCTAGGACTCTACGTTCGACAATGACTGATTTTTTCAATGTAAACGCATTTTAAGTACCTACGTGCGGTCGTGCAATAAACGTTGTAAAATTCAGTAGGTTTTTGTAGTAAAAGAAACAAACAATGAATGTACATTTTTTACAAGTGTTTTTGCCACGATTGCAGCGAAAGGTGTCACGAAATATTTGACGTAAAACGATAAGCTTCTTCTACCTCCTTCCATCATGTTCATATAACCTAAGTATACTCTTTCTTTTACGCATACACGCACACATATTTATTATTTATTTGCGTTTTTCGAGCGTAAAAAATATTCTCGAAAACTGAACAGGTAATATCCAATAGAATATTTTTATGTTTTTTATAACGTTTTATAATATAATTATCAAAGTATAACATCAACCGTCTACAGCACACCGAGCACACTAATCACTTATACATGTTTACTGAACACACGCCCAAAAGTATAAATTCAAATTTTTTTTTTTTATCTACATGTCCCTCCCGTGATACAATGTTGTATAAAAATCGTATCATATTATAACATATATATAATATTTTCCCATAATACTACGATAGAAAAATATGCTAGTTATATACAAAAAATAAATAAATATAATTATTCTCCCTGCATAAATAATAGTATTGTAATTCGATTGTAATTTAAAAATCTGTATTAAAATAAAAATATTTATAGAATTAAATTTTGAGTTGTTTTAAATTGATAAAATATTTTTCATCAAGTTTTTTTTAAAAAATAATTTATAAACATTTAAATAGTAACACAGTTTATATGTAATTCCTAATTATTAAACAAATTTTAATTATTAATTTTATAAAAAATACTAAACTTCCTATGTTCTTTTTAAACATAGAATTATTAATTAATTTTGATAAAATTGGACTTTTCCTGAATTGCTCAAATAGCTAATTATATTGGAATTTTTGGTACGAGTATGTAATAACAACAATAAATAGTTATTTAAAAAAAATAATCTATTGGTGAAATCTTCATTAACACTATAAAAGTTATTTTATAACAACTAAATAATTATACTGTTATAGAAATATGATTGAAATATACGAGTACATAATTTTATTAAATTATGCTTGGATAATGAAATTTAATATGTTATTAAAATAGCTAAGACATTAGCGTCAAAAGTGCAAAAATAACATTGTTTGCGCCAAAATTAATATTTTATAAATTTTATATTAGTTATTAAAATCTCATTAATTGATTAAATATACATCAAAATAAATTGATTTTTTTATTTAAAATTTTTTGTATTTACTAAACGATTTATTTCACCATACTGGAACCTATTAATTTCATTGTACCATTATACCTTCGAGAGTTAATCATTATATTTTTTTTAAAAGGAGAGTTCAAAAATTAATATGCTTCAGTTTATTAATTTTAATACCACATCAATTACTATGTGATTAAAACAGAGCCACATAAAATTGATCTTTTAAATGTCGATATTATTAAGCCGCATTTATAGTTCCCATAATCTCAATATTCGAAATTTCAGTCCACATTTTAGAAAGAAATCTACTAGAACCAACGTTTGTTTCTTAAATGTTTGTTGAAATGTAATCAGTTTATTAATTGTTTGTTATTGAGGTGCGATAGATATTAAATCTGTAAAAACATTGGTGCACGGAAGAATAATCAAACAAGAAAATGATTTTTGCGCTTTCGTTTGATAAAATTATTTTTTTTTTCTTACTCAATTTTGGTGCTTATGTCTTCCACCGATAATAATATCATATCTACTTTACGAACGAAGATAACGATTCCGTGGTAAACGCGTAAGAATATTTTACTGGATAAAATATTATTTCTCATCTAATCATCGCCGTTTACTTCTCATCAAAAACCAAAACACATGATAAATTTCGAAATATGTTAGAGGGTTTTTAGTTATCTCTATCCACAAATCGAATTACCTGAAAAATAAAAAATAAATTATCACTCACCCTACAGTTTACTTTCAATAGCATTTATCAGATTTAGTGTTCCGGTCGCTAGGGCCGTGATCGATTTGGGCGTTCGTCGAAATACTCAAAAATCAGGTCAAGTGAACCACACCTCATATGTGTATGTGTGTGCGTACTGTGTAAGACAAATATCAAGATTCTAGATGACGGAGGTACCCATGTATATGTGTATATATATATATTACACACACTCGAATGCCTTGACGAAAAAATGTTTAACTGGATATGATCGGGTTGGAGCCACAGCACATCCGTTTTGAAGCGATTTATTGACTTTTATATCGTACACACAAATCAATGTGTATATATACGCCCGAACACCATCGCATTGTGTCGTGTCATTTGGGTAATTGCTCCAAACAACAGAAAGAATACGATTTGATTTTTTTTTTTTTAATGTTCATATATTTATCGTCTTTTTTATGTGCGTGACATTATATTATTGTATTATTGTCTATACAAAATATTATTGCCGGTGTGCGTATATAATAATACAATATATATAATACAAAAGGTGGACGCAGTAAATAACGCACAAAAGTCAAATTTTCCGAGCTGTTTGATACGAAATGTTGTTTTCGGATTTTGGGGGCATAAAATAAAATAAAAAAAAGGAAAGAAAGAAATAATTTCCGATATTAAATTTCCAGTCGATTGGGCTGACGATCGAGGGACAGAGTGCGAGGAAAAGGTCGCACGTGGATCGTTAGCACTGCAATGTTCAAGTGTCGTTTCCTATATACATACATATATATATACATTATATTTGCTTGTGTGTACGACGTATACGTACATCCTACACACACCCTCTGAACCGGCAGCTGCAACGACCACACTCGGACACATATTATCATCATGTAGGATTGTGTGATTATAAAAATTATGCAATTCCTTTTTTTTTGATTTTTTTTCTCTGTGCATTATTGCCGAGTCAGTTATTTTATCAGTCGGTGGAAACGCAATAGTAATTGTTTTTCCACGCGTTTTTATATATTTCTGTTTTAAATGTGATGAGCACATCTGTTAGAAATGTATGAATAGTCACGAAATAGATTATTTTCAGAATAAAATCGCCTAAGTATATTGTACGCACGGACAAAATATTGCGGTCTCTCATTTTTTGAGCGTTTTAGCCAGAATATAACATTTTTATTTTAAATCATTACGAATACAATACCAACGATTTTATTAGCTACGTGTGTGGATGTCTATAGTAGGTATTAATTACGCCCATAAAAAGTTTTTTTTATACATATAAGTAGGTATGTGTCACATTATCGGAGAAAATGAGAAAATAAAAGTGTAATTATTACTATGCAATTCGAAACAACAAACAGATCAATTTTGTTTACGGATATAATTACAAATAACAACAATTCATCGCAGGACCATACTTAAGATATGTTAGCATCTTGGCTAGCTTATGGCATGGGTACAGGAATATATTAAATGTATATTAGTGGCCGGGTGCTCTTATTTTGCACCCCCTTTACACACAGGTGTAATTCCAGAAATAAATGTTATAGGTACGTTTATTAAATAAAATAAGAAAATTCCTTAAGTTCCTTAAACTAATATTAATATTATGAACTATTAATAAAAGTATTAATAATTCGTAATAAAAATAGTTATTAGTAGTAAGTATTAGTAAAAAAAGAAATTCCATGTACGTAAAAACCAGAATTCTTTTTTATATACAATAAAATTGATTTTAATAAATATATTGCTAATTTTAAAATAAAAATACTTCATTCTTCGTTTCCATTTCATTGAAAATCTTTCATTTGGAACTGTCACTTTTACATACCAAATGTAATCGATATCATTCAAATTAAACTTATAGAATCCATGTTATTGTACGTCGGCGATTACTTATCAATTATTAAAATGGTATTAGTTTTGTAATTGTTATCTGCTCACAACAGAAATATATTTTTAATTTTGGAATTTTGAATAACAACAAGAATGATAGCTAATATCAATACTCTTTGTGCCGGCAACAACGCTTGATGACACCGTGACGTTTGTTGACAGTCGTAATTATTTCATTGATGCGTAATTCTACTATGCGTTTCTTTCTCTCCTGACAGCCGCTCTACTCTTTGCACACAGCAAACAACGGGAAACTTAGCACAGTGGTGGTCAAATTATAGTCTCCCACAAATGCTAAGCACATACAGTTTGTAACATTTTCTCAAGAATATTATTTTTTTTATACAAGTAACACACAGCTAAACTAATATATATTAAAAAAAATTGTTTTTTTTTTTTTTAATACATTAAATACAGCTCTGATTCGTCGTGAAATATATTTGATAAAATATAAAAATTTAGTATAAAACTGTCGTTTGAATTGAGGCCTTAATAAATAAAATAATAATAAAAATAGAAGTGATATAAAACTTAAGTTTAGTTTTAAGTAAATTGACTGAAGGGAACCTAAATAGATTATATTGTACAATTATAATATCATTATATTAATTATTGTATTTGCATTATGTTATATTTTAACAGATATATTAGTTAATTATAACAATTTTAGGATTTTTTTTATTTTAATCCTAGTTTGGTTCGAGTTTCATTGGGTTTATTCACTCCTGTTCATACAGTAGAAATTCCGTTACTATTTTTCTTACAAATTAATAATCAGTAAACTCGATGAATAATAAAAGTAAATTCATTCTATATAATGTATCACACCATGTTTTTGGCTAAAAATTAAATTTAAAATAAAATGAATCATGATTTCTCAATGATCTATCGTTTATTTTTTTATACACAAAATTATCATTATAATATTAATACTGCAATATATATTGTGTATATATTGTTAGAAATATAATATAAAATGTTCATTTTGAAAACCACTATTATTGGTATCATTATAACATATTACAATTTTGATAAACATACATACATTTTTTGATAACATTAGATTTTAATTTTTAATATTTTATTTAATAAAGAAAATTAAAATTTACGCTACTGGTATTCCTTTAATAATAAATAAATAAACAAAGTGTAGTGCTTATTTCATTCTGTTTCATTACTCAGTATAACAGCATCATTTGTCTAGTCACTACAAGGGCGTGCGCGTATTATGTACACTTGTGATTTTCCAAGCTGGTATTTCGGGATTATCCTGTATGTAATTGGATCGTCTGACGGTTTGGTAATTTGTTTATAGCTGTGGTACAGCAGGAGATTGGCTTGACGACGAGTGCCTAAAGGAATATAACGTCCTCCCTCATCTATCCAACACCAATAATCCACTTACTTCTCTAACCCTTTCAACATATAGCCCCTCAAGAATCTGGTAGACAGTATGCGTTTTCGAAATATAAATACAGTCTATTTAAAAATATACTTTTAAGAGATACTAATTTAAATACAGTAGTTCTATAGTTAATGACAAAAGTACATACGACGCCTAAAAACGTGTCAACTCTGGACATACAACGTAAGAGGTGTCTTTTAAAAATAGAAAATAATATTTTGATTGTAATGCTGTTGGAAAATTTTAAACGTTTAAAAAAAAAAATTAATGTTCACCGCAATAAATCAATGGGTATAAAAAAAACATAACAGTAAAATCTATTTAAACTGTATATTATTGTAGGATATAATAAGTCATGATGGAAACATTACGCGTTTATTTATTCCAGTTCAGTGATACGGGGAATCATATAGATAAAACCATAAATGAAAAAAAGGGTTCCGATCGTGATTGTACAAATTGAAAGGGCGCAAATCGTTATAAGGTAAAATCTGATGTGTAATAATAAATAATATTATATTTATTGATGTATATAATTGAAGAGTAACTGCAAAGTATAAAAAAATATAATAATAGCTTTATTCGTGAAATCGAGGACAAGACGGTTAATAATAATTATAAAGTGCACTAATATTGTTAAAATAAATTTTTAAAAATGTGTATAGTTTTTTTTAATGTTATAATGTAGGAACTCAAGGTTTTTATATTTCGTTATCTTATACTTATGTACAGTCTTGCACTTGCTTTAGATGTCTGTGCCAGATAATAATGGGGTAGAAATCAAAGTGAACATATTATTATCGATAAATTGACATTAGCCATTTTCCATACATGTTACTATATAACCTTTATTCCTTTCTGATTAAAAGTAGTGATGAACAATTTATCTCTGATTCTAAAATCAATGGAATTACAATTTAAAGTTAAATTGCATTTATAAAATCATTGCCATCAGTGCATCGGTCAGGGTGTTTAATAAATGAAAAAATATATATAAATGTGTTATATGCGTATTCAGATGTGTTGATATTTTAATAAATTTTTTATAAAAGCTTCAGTAAAACATAATTTATATGGTAAAACTGTAACTATAAATGAGTTTATTAAAAATTAAAACTGAATATTTCGAGTCATTAAAATGTTAATTTTTCTTTTATGAATTATACAAATAAATATTCTTATTAGTTTTGTTTATTATAATATTATATACAATTTATTTCTAGTTATTAATGATATATCTATTTTAGTGAATTATTTAACACTTATTTTACTAAAAAAATATTTTATCTGTTCAAAAATGATAATATGTAAATTAGAAAAACATAATTTACTGTGGGTTCTACGCGTATTTCTTTTATGGATATATTAAACAAGCGACATATGAAAATAGGTACAAATATATATATATTTTATAAATACATTTAGTTGTTTTTTTTTTTATGTGACGTGATAGTGATATAAACTTACCGAAATCGCTGTATAAATGTTTGTATTTTTAACATCAATATGGGGAGTTAATAAGAATTATGTGATAAATCGCATGTTTATCTATAATATTAACACATGCAGCGTATACCACATGAAAATATACATATTCATAGTATAATCAAAACTTGAAACACTTCTGGTTTAATAAACATCATAGTTTAATAAACTTTATGGAATTCTGCCAAAATAATGTGGTCATTTATAACGTAGTTAATTATATGGGTTTCGATGAAGTAAAATAACATTTGATTTCTTTATGTATACTGAATCGTGACTATTGTGGTTTTTACATCAATATAAATATGTATATGATCTTAAAAAAAGTAAAAAGAAATCAACTGCAATGATTCATACATAAACTAGCATGCGTATTAGTAAGAAATGTTAAAAATAATTTTAATTTATGCGTAGGTATCGTGTAATATTACAATATATTATGTAAATTATTAGTTTGAAAATCAACAACATATCAATTTTATGTTTTTTTTTTTTTATTTAGCCATCAGTAAAATTATTAAGCTCAACACATACTATGTTATAGGCAACACAAATGTCAGTGCTAATACGATCCATGTACTATCTATAAGAATTATTTTCAAACTATTTTGATAATGTATTTCCGTCTATCAAAATATGCCATATTAAATGTCTATTATATTAAAATAATTTTATTCAGGACGAAAAAGAAAAAAGGTATAAAAATACAAGAAAATGCAAAACTATGCATTTGCATTTAAATTTGCCGCTTACAAAAATTATAACACGCGTCGTTTAATTCGTAACTCAATGAATACTTTACACTGCGTATCGTCAAACCGGTACGTTTAATAGGTATCTACGTGCATATGTGCATGCGTGTTGTCGAATTATTTCGAAGTATCGTTTTAACGTCCCGAAGATTTATTTTATGATTTCCTGCGCACGGCCTGACGACGTATACCTGCGGTGGTGGCAGCATCGAGACGTTTTTGAAAAATTATTGTTACGATAACCAGAACAACTAATGTCGCACGACATGGTGATATTATATTACGCGCTCGTCCATACGATACACGTCTATATGTAATACAGTATGTACACAAAGTATATATACCCTCTAGTGAAATATATGGTTCGCGAAGACCTTATACTATAACATACACATATATAAATATACTGTACACGGCGTCTCGCCATGTTTGGTCCCTGCCAATAACTATTTTCTTAAAACAATTTTTTTTAAATCTGATTTTCTCACATCATCACGTTCCTAAATATGTATATGGTATACATAAATACAATAACATATTTGATATTTTTCAAGTACTCGGATGCGTGACGGAATAATATAAAAAATGATACTTCAAAAATATTATTTAGAAAACGAGTAATTGACAGGGGACGAAAACGGTGAGACGCTTCGCGTGCATATCACCACGTACCCCTGTAAATTAATAAATGAAAATAACTTCAAAAAGAGTGAACCGTACACGTATGAATAAATATATGCGTACATATCGCCACAGTTTCTGCTAACCTACACATTTGTGTTCGCGTTCGTCACAGACCCCCATATTCTGCGAGTACGATATTTATCATCCGTCCGCACCGTGTCTATCGCAACTGTATACATACGTAGACGAACATAACATATTTAAATACTTGACGCGGTACAAGTTTTCTGTCTGAGGTTTTCGGTACGTTTTCGCAACATACATTCTACACGTGTGTGTGTGTATATATATATATATATATGTGTGTGTGATAAAATAATATTACGCTGCACGATATAGGAACACATATATTATAATATACACGCGGACGGCACAAAATACACGACGTGGACGGCACGCACACGCCTCGCGTAGCTCCTGTGCGCGCGCGCGTTTCTGGTGAACCGTAACTCGCAACGGGTTCACGGGGGCCATCTGTTCATCTCGTATCGTTTTCGAGGGCGTGCTACGCTGCACTACAACGGCTTCTGCTGCTGCTGCGTATATTGTTATTATTATGCACGTTGCTCTTTATCGACGTCACAACACACACGTCGAACCGTTTCGCGGCCATTGTCTCCCGGCGCTGTGCGCATTGTACAAAGTCATCTGACTGGAGAACGTATTGCAACATCGCAGCACCGTGTACGTGTGCCCGTACCTCTGCGCGAGCCGCCCTCGCGCTTTCCCGCGCATAGTTGTCAATCACCTCGTCACGACCACGGTCGCGTTACAGCGCGGTTCACTCTCCCATCACCCCATCGCGAAACACCGTGTCCGACGTACCCGGCTGAATAGATATGCGCACACTGCGCGCCAAGTGTAATAATTGGATTCGATCGGAAAAGTTGATTTTTCGTATTCACTACTCGCGCGCGCATGTGTGGTGCAGGCTCCAGGGTCTCGCCGCGACGTTAAACGTTCTCGATAGTCTCTCTCTCTCTCTCTCTCTATACATACGTGTATACGGATTATTTTCTACCCTCAACAGTTCAAAAACCGGTTAAAAACAATCAACGTGGAAAGTCTATAAAATTAGAAGTAGACGATTTCGTAATTGGTTGATTTATGTTGCGGCGGAGGAGGTGACTGATGCAGTTCAAACGAAACGTACACGTTTGTTTAAGATTGTCGTATAAATTGTACATTTAATATGCTAACAACCACGTGCGTTTAAAAAGAAAATTGTGTGTATACATTTTCGGACAATTACCGCTAATGTATGTTAAGTTAATTCAATTTACCGTTTATTTCCGATTAATTCCTTAGCAAATTTTTTATAATAAAAATTATTATACATCACCTATAACAAATCTGTTATAAAAATGTATCGTAGAAGATACGAGTTCAACATAATTATTACGAGTATTTTTCATATTATAGAAACTGTACTTCATATACGTATTTATATTTTTTTTTTATAAATTTTATTATTTTTCTAAGACTTTAACTAGTTATAATTTACCGATTACTTTTATTTTATATACAAGTATATGTTTTCCGATCGTATTGACTAAATAATAAGTTTGCTATTTCAATAAATGTTATAATTTTTATTTCTACAAGACATATACATGGATATTTAGAACAATCATAGTAAGTATTTAAAATAATACATTTTTGATTATTATAGTGTAACTAACGTATTATTGAGTTTAAAATTATAAATTATTTTTCACCACAAAATAAAAACTTTGCATTATAATTAATCAAATTTTAACAACCGACAGACAGTTAATGTTTGGGTTACAATGAATACTCATTGTGTACGCCTTTATAACATATAACTATATATATATATATATATATAGACGCAACTATTTGAACATATTTTGATTACACTTTAATATTGCAATAATACATTAATATTTGAGAATGTGCAGATAGATGCTACAAAACGGAGATTTAGTTAAAACCAATAAATGCTAAGCGATTTATTTCCCCAAAAGTATCAACTAAGGCTTATTATTTCATTGAATAAACTACCATCAAGATGCCTAAAATAATCGTTTTTTGCTATAACATGCATTTGGTACAGGGAACATTTGGAAAATATTTACGCTTATTGAATACAGTGGATAATATTTACTACCATGAGTATCTATTCTATCGCGGGGTTCTAAATATTATCGGTTATTGTAATTTGTAATTATACACAAGCCATAAAATAAAAGAAAAATAGGGGGAGTAACCAAAGATTTGACGATATCATATTCTAATGCTTTAGTAGTTATTACGCTCAATTTATTATCCCCTAATGTCGATAATGCACAGTAGAATGAACAAAATGGCTTTACTTATTAATACTTCAGTTATAGTACCGAACCAATAGAGAAAACCCACAAACACTCATATTCTGTAAATATAAAATACGACCGTAAAATAAGATTGTATTTCATAATAAAAGTGGTTTAGAGCCTAAAACAAAAATGCTTATCGCTAAACAGTTTATAATACATGAATATTTTTAATTTGTATATAACCAGAAAAATGTGTAAAAACATAAATATGTTTAATACTTATATTAACAACGTAAAATTTCTTCTCGTATTTGTACACACCATATACATTTTATTTATATTCATTTTCATAATACATTTTTTAATGAGAATCGTGCGTTGATCTACTTAGCATATTAAATACTTAGGACGTAAATGTAATATACTGTTCCGCAATAGTCATCAAAACCATATTTGCTTAATAACAATCTACAAACGTACACAAATTAAATTGAGATTAGATCGAACAATTATTTTCACACATCACCATTTCTAAACATAATTGTTAATCAAATATATATGTGGCGACAATCAATAACGCGCGACGCTATCGAATTATCTATATATTTCGAGAATATTCGAGACTAAATATATTAATCACATATCATATCGAGAATGTTCCGGAATAATCAAGAAAGCTATCGCCTAATTATATACGGGAGAGATAGCCGACAACAACAACAGTCGTTCAGTATCCGACGCCGCGGTCACACACATACGTTATCGCCGTACTCGCCGCGTTATCGCTAATTGTATTATAACCGCCGCCGAAACGATCATTTAATATTTAATGTATTATTATTATTTCTTTTTGTATCAACATTGATTTCGTTACTATTTCTAATACACGTATTATAAATTTTTACTTTTAGTTTTTCCTTCTTTGCGAGTGTTGTAATTGTATAAATAGTAATTAATAAATTATTATTCAAAATAATTGTGTGTACCATTTACGAACTACCCACAAATTGGTGACCTCGACGTGATGGCAGAGACAGACGCAACGATTGCTCGAGTGGCTGTCAAAATACCAGATTTCATTTCGTCAGATCCCGAACTTTGGTTTGCTATGGTCGAAGGTAGTTTCGCCAGCGCGGGAGTCACAGCTGATAGTACAAAATTCGGGTATGTGGTTGGAGCATTACCGCCGAAATATGCAGTTGAAGTCAAAGACATAATTATGACGCCGCCCTCGGACAGTAAGTATGTCAAAATAAAACATGAATTAATAAAACGTCTTAGTGCCTCCCAAGAGGAAAAAACACGTCAACTTCTGGAGCGCGTTGAGATTGGTGACCGTAAACCGTCACAATTTTTACGCCACCTCCAAAGCCTGGCTGACTCTTCCGTCCCGGAAACATTATTAAAGACACTTTGGATGGGCCGCCTACCAAAAAGTATACAAGTGGCGTTAGCAATAGTTAAAGATAGTAAGCTTGAAGAACTCGCTGTCCATGCAGACAACATCGCGGATGCATCTGGTCCTTTGCTACCTCAAATAGCCGAGACAACGAGAAGTGACACTCTTGAAGCCATGTTCAATCTTAAAATGTCTCAACTTACCTTGAGTATAAATCAGGAAATTGCGGCGTTGAGAAGTGAAGTGTCAGCGATCAATACTCGTCCCTCGCGTAACCCGGACTCAAGACCAAGTACTTACCGCTCAAGATCTCGATCTCGGAGCCGTACTCTCCATGGCGCAGATGGATTATGCTGGTATCATTGGCGTTATGGATCTCAGTCACGAAAATGTAAGGAACCTTGTACCTATAATTCGGGAAACGTGACGGGTCATCACTGATGACGGCCAGTGAGCCCAGTCCGTCCCCACGCCGTCTATTCATTACTGATCGAACTTCTCAAACTCAATTTCTCATCGACACGGGTGCCGACTTATGTGTTTATCCACGTAGTGCTGTTCCAGACCGACGAGTAAAATCCGATTACGTCCTATCAGCAGCCAATGGCACGCCCATTAACACCTACGGTACTATCACGCTCAGTCTCAACTTCGGACTTCGTCGAGATTTCATTTGGAGATTTGTGATAGCGGAAGTATCCAAACCCATCATTGGTGTGGACTTCTTAAGTCATTACAATCTTTTGGTAGACGTGCGTAATCAATGTCTTTTAGATGGTGTTACACGACTTACCGCTCATGGTCACGCTGCTGAATCCTCCATACCATCCATAAAGATCGTCGTGGGAGAAACGAAATACGACGGCTTACTACGGAAATTTCCCGAGATCACTCGACCGTATGGAGCGCCTAAAGACATTAGGCACAGCACCAAACACTATATTCAAACGACACCAGGACCCCCAGTATCTTGTAAACCACGACGCTTAGCACCTGATAAACTCAAGGCAGCAAAAAAGGAGTTTGAAGCTATGATCCAATTGGGCATTATTCGACCGTCCCAGGGACCTTGGGCATCACCATTACACTTGGTATCAAGGAACACAACTGATGCCTGGCGTCCTTGTGGGGATTACCGTGCTCTAAATGCTCGGACTGTTCCAGATCGGTACCCGGTTCGTCATATTCAGGACTTTGCACACTTTCTCCACGGTAAAACGATTTTTTCAACAATCGACCTAGTCCGAGCATATAATCAAATTCCTGTAGCTGAAGAAGATATTCCTAAAACCGCAATCGTGACACCATTTGGACTTTTCGAATTCCTCTTTATGTCTTTTGGGCTTCGAAATGCAGCACAATCGTTTCAACGATTTATTGACGAAGTACTTTTTGGGCTTGATTTCTGTTACAGCTACATTGACGACATCTTGGTGGCATCTGTTTCTGAGGAAGAGCACATCAAACATTTACAGATCATTTTTGAGCGTTTACGTGAATACTCTCTGGTTGTCAATCCAAAAAAGTGCGTTTTTGGACAGTCAGAAGTAAAGTTTTTGGGCTACATGATTACTAGAGAAGGAACACGTCCTCTACCTGACAGAGTCACTGACATTTTAAGCTACAAGAGGCCATCGTCCGCTAAGGGTCTACGACAGTTCTTGGGTATGTTAAACTTCTATCGTCGTTTTATACCTGGAGCTTCAGACGCACAAGCACCACTAAGTGACCTTTTGGTACCCAATTTAAAAGGTAAGTCACCTATTAACTGGACACCAGAGGCTATTTTGGCTTTTGAAAAATGCAAAGAGAAACTCGCTACAGCCACACTTCTCGCACATCCATGTGACAACGCTCGACTGGCTATTGTAAGTGATGCTTCAAACACCGGGGTTGGCGCAACTCTCCAACAGTTCGTCAATGATGTGTGGCAACCTCTTGCTTTCTTTTCCAAGAAGCTCACAGCGACCGAGACGAAATACGGAGCTTACGATCGAGAACTTCTCGCGATATACCTTGCTGTCAAGCATTTTCGGTATATGGTGGAAGGACGCGATTTTGTTATATTCACCGACCACAAACCCATCACTTTTGCATTTCAGCAGAAATCGGATAAATGCTCACCACGACAATTCAGACACCTAGACTTTATCTCACAATTCACCACGGATATTAGGTATGTTCCAGGTAAGCAGAATATCGTGGCTGATACTTTATCTCGCGTTGACGCCTTGTCAGAGACAATAGACTACACTGCATTAGCGATATCACAACAGGGAGACGAGGAATTAAAGAAATACGAAAAAGAAAACACTGGACTACAACTCAAGCAAGTTCAATTACCAGGTACGAATGTCTTAGTGTTCTGTGACCTATCAACTTCAACCGCCAGGCCCTTTGTCACAAAGCCATTCAGACGTAAAGTTTTCAATAATATACATCGACTTGCACATCCAGGTGTTAAGGCCACGACGAAGCTTGTTAAACAGCGATTCGTGTGGCCAGCCATTGACGCAGACTGCAGACATTGGGCGAGGGCATGTGTAGAATGTCAACGAGCCAAAATCACGCGCCATGTCACAGCACCTCTTGGTTCATTTTCTTTACCATCTCAAAGATTTGAACATGTTCATTTAGATCTAATCATTATGCCTTATTCCGAAGGATTTCGCTATTGCCTCACGTGTATCGATAGATTTACTCGATGGCCTGAGGTAATTCCATTGGAAGATCAAGAAGCGGAAACCGTAGCACGAGCCTTCTATACGCATTGGATCGCGAGATTTGGTACCCCTCTTCGTATCACAACAGACCAGGGAAGACAATTTGAGTCATGCCTTTTCAAGCAACTTAATGACTTGACTGGCACGAACCATCTTAGGACCACGGCCTATCATCCTTCAGCAAATGGCATGGTGGAACGAAGCCATCGGCAGCTTAAAGCCGCCATTAAATGTCATCAAAATAATCGATGGACAGAAACTCTTCCGACAGTCTTATTGGGTATCCGAGCAGCTTGGCGCGACGATCTTAAATCCACCTCGGCAGAATTAGTCTATGGAGAGCCACTTAGACTCCCAGGCGAATTCCTAACGTCAAAAGATAATGCCGCCAAGTTCGACGACGCAGCTGAGTTTATCAAAGATCTTCGACATCACATTCAGCAGATCCGACCTGTCAATGGTACGCGACATGGCGATAAGAAGAACTTTGTTTTCAAGGATCTTGCAACCACAGAGTACGTATTCATTCGACATGACGGACCCAAAAATGGAATACAAATGCCCTATGATGGTCCCTATCGAGTCATAAGTCGAAATATAAAAACTTTTGTCATTGATATAAAGACAAAAAAAGTTAGAGTAACTATAGATAGACTTAAACCGGCCTACATCATAGTAGACGACCATTCTAAGGAAGATATTTCGAGAGAAATGCAGACACCTACACCGAATACCATTACAAAGGAGGACCAAAGGACACGTTCCGGAAGAAGAGTTCGTTTTCCAGACCGTCTCCAAGTAGGTTTTGTTTGACTCCGTCACTGGTAGGGGAGTGATGTGGCGACAATCAATAACGCGCGACGCTATCGAATTATCTATATATTTCGAGAATATTCGAGACTAAATATATTAATCACATATCATATCGAGAATGTTCCGGAATAATCAAGAAAGCTATCGCCTAATTATATACGGGAGAGATAGCCGACAACAACAACAGTCGTTCAGTATCCGACGCCGCGGTCACACACATACGTTATCGCCGTACTCGCCGCGTTATCGCTAATTGTATTATAACCGCCGCCGAAACGATCATTTAATATTTAATGTATTATTATTATTTCTTTTTGTATCAACATTGATTTCGTTACTATTTCTAATACACGTATTATAAATTTTTACTTTTAGTTTTTCCTTCTTTGCGAGTGTTGTAATTGTATAAATAGTAATTAATAAATTATTATTCAAAATAATTGTGTGTACCATTTACGAACTACCCACATATATAACAATAATATATTATTATAATTATTATTATTATTATTACCGTCGTTTAATATATTATATTACTATCGTCGTATAATATATTATACGTAAAAGTACGGATGTGCGATGTCAAGCAAACGAAATTAGTTGAAGAGGAAGGATCCACTTATGAAATGGTAAATCCGTCACAGTGAAAACACGGGATATTATAGTGGGAACCGTACAGCGTGAGCTTATATATTATATATAAAGCTGGCGCTTTGTGTTTATATATGAGCGTGTATATATATTATATGCAGTAGGCTGCTGCTATTGCCGTCGTCGATGGTGGTGGTGGTGATGGTGTAGATGGTGCCTGGTGGTGGCAGTGGGACGCGTTTAATTTGGACTGTCGGATTCTGTTTGTCTGCAAACAAAATCTGGTTACCAAGTGTTTGGATAACGAGGAATTTTGAATTAATCCGTGATACTTCAATTATCATTGGCCCATACAACCCTTTTTGAAACCCCTGTGTACACTATTCTACGCTACTCATCCGCAATACTTGCATAAGGATTTTCTTTATTTTCATATTATATACATACATATATTTCTTATCGTATACCAAAGTTATTTTTTTACTTGATTGTTTTTACTTTTGTTTTTCCTAAAAACACATCGCACATATATGTAATAAAAATATTATATTTCGTGTAATACGTACGATATTCTCAGCAGATTTCGTTACAGACCACACGTCCGACAAATTCGAGAAAGGACATATCGCGGGCACTCACTCCAGTTTCCTTGATATCAAAGTTACTCTGCTCTTTGCCCGGACATTTGGGATTTTTTCGACATTTTTATTTTGCTCCCCTTCAGGTCTCTGGTGGCTTTGAATGTGGACGACCGATTCCCATGAGGTGGACAACAACGGGCCACATGCTTTGCATGGAAATACGATATACTTCCCCCTGCATCAATGCACCCCACGACGGTAGTTCATCGTATACAGATATATTATTATGAAAAAAAAAAACAGAGCATCATCATTATCATTATGACGTGTACGTATGTCTCGGTTTAAACAATACGCAGTTCCAAAATCGGTGACATGTGCGGATTCCCGTCGTTCTGACCCCATTAGTCGTGCTCTTGGAAAAAAAAAACTGGATTAAGATATTCACGATATATATATTTAATGGTACTTTCAAAACAATTTAATAGGATTTCGAATTTTTCACTTCAAATACAAATAAATAATTGCTTATTATAAATTTCTAAATTTGTTAAAAATATTATTTATTCTCACAAAAAATAAAAACGTAAATATTCGCCTTGTTATGATTTTTATTTTATAAATTTTTTAAATTAATGACCTATTTTCTGGAATATTGTCGAAATAAATTATTCATATTGTGTGCAATCTACCACACATGCACACAATTGCATATGATTATAGATATATATATGTAAAATATATTAAAAACTTGCCAATAGATTTATAAAATATATTGCTGTTACATAACTTTTTTTATTTTAATACCACGTTCATTCCACGTGAAAATCAAATAGAACTTTAGTTATTTGAAGTATCATGAAAACAAATAATAAAAAAATTTAAAAAAAACACTATTTTTATTACACTTTATAGAATATGTATATACTGGTGGAATGTAATAGATAAAATTCATTTTTACTATTAATACTATTATTTGTGATGTTTACCGGAGACAAAATTATTATGAAAGTAGAATATTATATTACACAACTGATCGATTTTTGTTCTCGGAGGCTTATGGGATATTGTCAAGATATGAAATATATGTGTAATACACGTCAGTACTGTGTTTATTTCACAACATTATACTGTTCAAGTTTGGGTAATGGTGTATTTGAGTTTATTTGAAATTTTACGAGTTCTACGCTCATGCAGAACAATAGACTAACGGTGTTCGGCACGGAAGAAAAACGGCTAGTTGTCACGACCCCGTTGACCGGAAGCTGTTTGTCTGGACTGTAGCTGACCGGAAACGACGGGCTTTGCTCACTAGCCGTTTCCGGCCGGTGCGCTACCGAAACGTCCGCGAAAACGACTTGGAAAGATTTTCAACAGGGTGAGCTTCTGGGAATGTTTTAATTGAACTGCTGCAGCCCCCGAAAAAGAGTCAATAAATTAAGCTATACCGAAATGCCGCATCAATGAAAACACAAATAGGGTTATGTGCTCTCCCCAGGGATGGCGTGGTTAATTATCGGGCCTCGAGAGTTCAGCAAATACCGGGACGAAATACTGTGTGGCGGGCGAAATGAAAAATTAAATTCAATCCCTGGGATTTGATTTTTTTTTAGTTTTGTTTTGTTTGACTTGCACGAGTATCGAAAGTTGTTTTTTCATTACTCCAAGCTGAATTCATTATTGAAGGGTCATCGTTGTGCATATATTATATACTTATATACTGTTATCTAACGTGTAATTATATATATCACAGAGATTATATAGTAAGGGTGCAGAAACAACGCATATTGTCAGTCTTGTGGTCGGTAATTCATGTAACGAATTCATAATGAATGTTTAACAAATGAAAATAATTGAATATATACGTGGAATGACAGTGAATTCAATTTATATAAATCGCATAAAACTAAATAATTCAGGTGAAATATTCTCGTAATATAATTCGCGTGCAATCATAAATAAAAATAAATAGTTGCAATAGTATGACTATATTGCAAACAATATAGGCAAGTAAGTGTTTATTTATTTTTTCAGAGGAGGAGGAGGATTAACCTTTTTCTAAATGATTGGGACTTAAATAGTATGCAATAAAGTGTTATACCTACAACGTATATCTAGCATACCACAATACAATATTAAGTGGGAGGATAACTTCTACCACTCCCCCGAATTACATGTCTGAAAGAATAAGGATTCATACCGTTTGAGGGTCCTCTACACTTTATCTGTGATTTTTGAGAATATATTAACAATAGTAATTAATTATGAGCCTTTATTGATGTATTTTATTTTACGATTAATAATTATAAACTTATAGTTTATTACATAATCATAGACTCAACCACTCAACAGTTTTTATTTTATTTCATCTCTTAGATGGAATTTTTACCAAAATTATTGTTATGTACAAAGTACACAACAATAATATTGGTAAAAATCCTTTAGTTACCTATTACAAAGATCACTAGATAAAATTAAGATTTTTTTCCTAATTTTGGCTTCACTCAGTATCATACTTTTGAATATATTATATTAACGAACGAATAAAATAATTTAGGAGTAAGGACATAAGTTTTAAAGTAAGTCTAGGCTTACACTATATTATGGTATTAATATACTATATCTAAATAAATTTAATAACATAAGGACCAAACACCAGAGGTTCAACAATGTCCAGATATTTTCAATTGTGGACACATTTTTAATTTCTATGGAAAGCTACAATATTTCTCATTATATTTCTTCTACTACAATGGATTTTATATCAAACTTCAACAATATATCATAATATATTTTATACCTACCGATGGCAGTAAAAGCCATGTCAACTGTGCGTATGTACATCATGCCATTTTACCGCAAACCTTTTGACTGACGTTTCACGCATAAAATATTACGGACACATTGTTGTGAGCACGCGTATCATGACAGGCGTGCGGCAGATTGTACACCAACCGGTGTTATATAATAATGTGGGGTATACAGAGTGATTTTAAAGTCGCATGATTCCCAACCAAAAATATTTATCCTTAAAAAGTAAATCTGTAATATTTTGTGTTGTCGATATCTGGAATTTCGTAAAACACTCGCGCGATGAAACTATTAAACACCCTATCAATAATATTAGTACGTATTAGACGTTAAAAGCGTAATAATCCCACCTACATGCGTCGAAAAATACACTTTTCTCTATAAAATACTGTCGTTCTACTTGCAATTGTAACTCAACCGTTCACATTTATTTCGAACGCCAAACATTTATTCGTGTTTTTAAATGTTTAAAATTTGGGAAATCAAAATTTTGAAATTCAAAGCGTTTCGTATGTGTAGCGCATTTAAAACACCAAAGCTACTCAGACATATGTTTTGTTAGTTTACCATTCAATAACTGCCATACATCATATGTTATATATATTTGTATTATAATCGATATTCTCGCGAACACAAATTGTTTCCAACGTTTTGGATCGAGAAAAATAATCATTTTTCTTGTAATAATCCGTACACTACAATTGTATGTATATATTACATATAATACACGTGCGTACAATTACACAGCAGCGACGTCGGTTCCCTGTACGATCTCGAAAAACCGACCAAAACCGAAATCCACGCACCCCATCGACTCGCGTTGTTTTCGGGAATCGCAAACGCGTTCACCCTCGGCTCTTCGATCGGCACACCGCACCTATGAGCGCACGTCGTTACGGCCGCGGTCATATTGTACGCAGGGACAAACAGACGTCGGCGCGACGGGAAATGATCGCAGCAGAATGTGGCGACGCACGCGGCGGGGGAAAACAAAGTACGTACGTACGCACATAATAATAATAATAATAATAATAATAATAAATAATACCGCACAAGGCCGGCGTCTATTGTGTCCGAGCGAAATTGATATCGCCGCCTCGGTCGGTCGCGTGCGCCGCTTGCCGCTGCGGTGGCGGAGTACGTCGCGCGTCCTACCTGCACCGGAACGGCAGCCACGACCGCTAAGCAGCAGCTCTATACTATAATATATACAACTATTCGCAGCAGTAGTCGTCTATTTACGACACGGTGTACGTGTACATATATATATATATATATATTACATATTTATTTATATATATATATATATCAAATACGTATACGTGGTAGTGCGATAAACGCACACCCGTCGAGGACCGCCCGTCGTCGTTTTACCCAAATAATTAGTCCATCACCGCGATCGCGCGACCGCGATAATAATAATAGTAATACAAAAATATGACTTTGCCCCGCGGTGTTTGTACACACAAACACACGCTGCGGACGTAGAGATCGTCCGTATGTGGTCGAGTAAGACCGGTCAGTTCCTTATCGCATTGAAACCAAGTCCCAAGCGCGAATTTTCGGGCTCGGTTGTTTAGAATCGGATGCGTACCTGGGACGTATGTCATATATGTATATGTACATACAAGAATAATAAGAAAATTGTTAAAATGTAATACCACGAAATCGGTGGTGTATTAGTAAATGTATCTATGGGTATGCGCGGTAATCAATATGGATAATTATCCTTAAAAAAATGCTCTCGCTTCGATTAAAAATATTTTTACTCGCTACGGTGGAATAAATTAAATTAGTCCCTTACATGTTTATAACTTTTGGTAAGACTGTAAAATACAACATCACAGGATATAATATATGATATAATATATACATATTATGTACACCGGTCGCGCGCTATAAATTGCATGATGCAGATTTAATAACCATAGGCTGAATGTCCATACTCCATATTAATTTAATAACATATATTTTTCAAAATGTTAATTAATAGATTGAAATACAATAAATACGGCGAGCACTGTAATCTTCCAGGAATAAATATTTCAATCTAACTTCATAGTTGATAACAATTTTTTCAATTTACTATTGAATATTTATTTTTTTTTTCGGTTTTCGAGTTTTTTTAGAAACGTATTCGCATACAATTATATTTTACGTAAGGTATACACCAAAAATAAAAAAATTGCTGACGGGTATACAGCGTAAACTTGCGTATACTTACCAATAATTAACGTAATTATTAAACAATTTCGACGGTCAGATTCGATTGGTATATAGTATTAATCTTTTATTTATTGTCTGTATAAGTACGCGTATAGTCTTGAAATTATTAACAAGTTTAGATTTGAGTTGAAATACAAATAACCATTATCTTTATTATTATACGTGTATGCTAAAAAATAAATATCAAGTTAGGATAAATTTAAAATATTAAAAAAAACATCAGTCGATTTTTCACATGAATATTATCAGATTTTCAGAAATTCGATTGTTATATTAATTTTAAAACAATTTCATTTTCTGTAAAAAATATTCCAACGTAAATGAAATTAATCGACTTATCTGCATGAACTATTTCAAGACGTAACTTTTGAGATAAGGAATCACTTCTCAATAGTTTCTCTACACATAAAAAAACGAAAAAAAAATCTTCGAAACAAATGTGATACAGGGTGGATTCATTTTTTATAAAAATGAGACACTGTTTTCTTTCAAAAAATTATTAGATTCCAATTCTCTTCAAACATTTTCTGGGCTAAAATATGTTAATTTTTCACCAATTAATAAAATATTAAGATGGCATCAGTGTTGTAGTCCTGTTTACCATGTAATAAAGGCAAAATAATAGTCGATAAAACCGTAACGTCACTGCTTTGAATAAACATGATTATGATACGTACATACGTTGTGTACATATAAAATTATCACCGATCATTAAAATAGTTTTTATGATAATATACAGACTATTAAACATAAACATTACTTATTTTTATTCATATAAATAAATTTTTGCTAATCATATAATTTGTATTAAAATTTGTATCACCTATTTTTATTAATAATTCCTTATAGGAGGAAAATGTTCAAGAGATATTTATTTGTTTATTTATTATTCTTATCATCATATTATTATTTTTTTTTTCGGATAATGAACAGAAGAAGAAAATGGTATCTCATTATTAGAGAAAAATAACTATTTTTTGGCTTAATGGATTTGAGTTCTACATGAAAACATGCGATTTTAATACGATTCATTATTATTTTCAAATTTACAAAATTAATACCAGGTATACTAACGGTATTATAAAAAAGACTTCGACTATAACATGTTCTCCTGCTAAAAAGCTTCTACAAATTTAAGTCTTGAGCCTAAAAAATAATCCACGTTGATATCTGTAACAAACGAATAATCGAAATCAATAAATATTTTCGAATGATACTTTTATAAAAGTCTCCTTTATTAAAAAACATACTTTTTACCTAATTATATTTATTTTAAAAAATAAATAACAATAATTATTTCGTAAGAACTATATGACTTGTAGAAGTATAGGTATCAAAAAGTAGTAGATATTTGAGACATAGAATATATAATACCTATTCACCACGTAAGCCTATTTTCGACAGAAATGCGGCCAAGAGAGCTGTTTTAATGCTCTAAACATTCCCTCCTGGAAATGGTTTACTTGGCTTAATTGACTTATTTGGTAAAGTCGGAGTCACCATGTCTGCTATGTAATACAAGAATTATTTTTGAATAAATATTATATTCTGTACATAGTGATATTGTCCCCGTTAAAACTCTGCATTAATTTGTTACTGAAAATCAGTAGTTAAAACCTAACAAATACTCTCTCTTGGAACACTTAATATATATTTTGTGTATCCAAAGCTTAAACCGAGAACCACTGATAAATATTATAATAAAATATCTATACCTTCTCCATACTAAATAATGTATTTCTTGTCAGGTTTTAAGTATTGTATATTCGTGGCGTGGTAAAAGTGATTTTATAATAGTACTGAAAATTAATTTTTGCAAAGAAAATGGTAGAAATATTCAGGAATAACCAGTTGCCAATATGTAAAGTCAATATAGTGTAATCAGATACGTGCACGGGTTATGAGACTTAATTTTTCCTCCTATTTTGAGGCAAGAACTTAAGTTGAACACCCTTGTAAGCACGCGTGTGCGATCGCAAAGGTTATTTCCTCTGAACATACGGTAATACAAAAAAAAAAAACAAAAAATTAAATAAACCTACAGTGTATAATGATATTAATTACAGTGTACTATTATACCCTGCGCAACACACGTAACGGCGGGGGTGATATTTTATTTCGCGTTTTCGTTTTCCAGTCGCGAACAGGACTGACGGCTGGCGCACGTCGTGACGTGCGCGTTAAAGCGATGAATACGAAATAAAAACAAAAAAAAAAAAAAAAAACCGTTGGTTCGAACACATACCGTTGTTTATATACGCGGTCCGCGTCGTCGTCGTCGGCCGCCGAGTGCGGGAACGGTATATATGCACGTGGCCCGGGGTACATTACACAGATATGCTTTTAACTCCCGGGGACTATCCGCTATTTTCGTTGTCGTACCACCCTCCGCCGCCCGTTCTCCCGCTCGCCGCTCCCGCTGCAGCGGCGCAACGCGTACACAAGCACACACGTACACACTATTGCTCCGCTACCGCCGTCATAAAGATCGTTGTGTGTTTTTGCGGTCCCGGGCGAAAGATGTACGCGGGGCGGAGGCGGTCTCCCCCCCGTTCCCGCTGCGCACCGTTACAGCACTTGTACATCATACAGATATATGTTTGTACGAGTATAAGTATATGTATATATATTGTGTGCAGATAATATTATAATGCCGTGGATCGTCCCCACGCGACCGACGGTTTCCCGAAAACGTCATCATCCCCGCGAGTACCGTAATAATAATATCGTGTGCACGTCGAAAACGGAGGGAGGAAAAACATCGAGAGTTTTATTCGTGACATTCTTTTTTTTTCTCTCTTCTTTTCTACAGCCCGCTCGTTTTTGTATTTGTACAGACTAACTATATTATGTAATGTCTTATGATGAGCGAAAAATGCGCATAACACTATTCTGTTGTTTTATTTAAATATTCGAAAGATAATGCGCACGTCCATACGCGCAATAAATTAATCGGACTATAATATGAAAATCGTTAATAACTATATCATAATTCCTTCTTCTGGCTTAATCTACTCTAGGTATCTACTCTTGGTTTTCGCCATCATAGCGACTTCACAACTACATCACACGGCGAGTAGGAATTTCCTCGGTGCTTATACGCAGTACGATAAGTGTGGCAGTATATTATACCTTGCCTCAAATGCTGTACCTACGTAATATTTTAACGCAAATTGTTTTTATTTTTTTAAAAACAAAATTTTTTGTGTCGCACTCTGTTGAATTATACACATTCATGAGTGAAAGTTTGAATATTTTACCTGTGAAATGAAACCAATTTGATAACCGATGTACGCCTGTAGTATTGATTAACGATATCAAATAGATAAGCCAAAGGTATAGAACAATTTTTTTAAAAAAAAACCAAGAACTAAATTAATATGTTGTATAATTATAAGCCGTGTATTGTACTCCGTAACATATTAAAACAACGATTGAAAATAAAACGAATTACATTATTTGTTTTTTACATCAACAGGATACAACCATTCATACAAATTATAATTATTTTATGGTAATTGAGCAACGAAACTGCGTGCGCGTCGTTCCGGTGAAATTTAAACATCAAAAACGTGTACAATATAAAGTATAATATAATGATACACAAAAAACAACAAAACTTCGTGTTGGTAAATGTACACCAATGTACGGTCACAGGAAGTTTTCGGACACTTAACATGCACGTATGTATAAATAAATATCAGTAGGTTTTTAAAAACAATAGAGACGAATCCCGTGAAGTTCTGTGCGAGAGTGTGCGAAGGTTAATGCAACAGCGAATTGCTCAATAATAACAACAACAAAAAATATGTACAAAACAAGCATTGAAAATGCGTAGCTCATCGGGACCGTCGTCAGAAATAATGGTTGAGGACATTGTTCTCGAAGAACCTACAATTACACGTGCAGCCTCGACCAAATCGTCTATCCAGGTGCACACGTAATTGGTCTTATACATCAAATTCATACATATGTATAATACGTATTTATAGGTACTCGGTAAACTCTTACTATTATTATTAAATGCACTTACTCAACGATCGAAAAGAGGCGGCGGCGGCGGCGGCGGCGGTGGTCGATTACCATCGCGGAGATTAGATTGAACTGACACACACCGCACAGGGTCGTCGGCGGTATACGTACGGTTGTCAAAAATCCGTCTTCGGGTGTCACACATATTCCGTCCAGTCATGGTACGCGTCCGACGATGATACCCTTTTTTTGTTTTTTTTTTCTCTCTCTCACTTTTCATAGCTATATATATATAGGTATATTATTTTGACGGCCGGCTACTTTACACGCGCAGCGACCATCGTCACGACGAATACATTATCTCGCGTCAAAGAAGAAAATGGACTTTCCATTAACGTTAATGCATGACCTCTGAAAAGAAAAAAAAAGATGCCGGCGTATAATTTTGGACTGTTCTTGTGTTACACACACACACACACACACGCGTACATAGTACATATAGAACGTGTATATGCGACTGAGCGCGCGCCGAGTCGAAGGGTAATGCGACCGACCAATCTTATAATAATAATACATATTATTGTGTAGTATAGTGCAGTGAAGACTTGGGCGGATAATATTGTTTTTTTTATTTTTATTTTTCCTCTATGCGTTTGGGCTGCAGATCCCGCGACGAGATTGCCTCCGAGGTTTTTATTAGTGACTTGGCGTATATACGCGCGATGGCGTAAATATGCTGTCAGTTGTCACAAACAGTACCACGGCGGTAACGTCACAGGGACGAAAAGGAATAGCATAATAATATGTGAATACATATTTATACAGGCGGAATACTTTGCACGCATCAAAATCGAGAGGATTAAATCGATTTACATCTATTGAAATTCACTAGTCACCATCGGGTGCGTACATTTTAAAACTCTCTTTTTTCTCTTTCTTTTTTTTTTTTTGAACCCAAAAAGTATGTTATATTATATAATATATGGTACATCGTTTTTCTGCACTTCACCTTCAGACGGTTCACCAAGTATACACGGGCACTTGAAAATTGATATAAAACCTATTTCAACAAAACGATATTTATTATATGAACAAATAAACGTATAGGAACATGTTTTGAAACAGAATTTTACTATGCAATTGAAGATTTGTAAAGTGTTTATTATATTTATTGTGTTTAACGAATATTATATACATTTTACAAGGATACCGTGTGAAAAATTACTGTCTTATAAACTAAAATAATTTATTCTATTATACTGCAAATTAATTTTACATACGTTAATTTTATTATAACATAAATATATTTGTACATATTGGGGTAGCCCTTATTTATATAGGTCGAATATTTTATTATGAAAAGTTAACACAGTACTTTTCTAATTTGTTTTGTCATATATAAAAAAAATTTACGTGAAATTTGGAAGGTCTCGTTTAGCCACTTCTAGTGCCGCATTAGGGATGGAATATGGGAAATAAGGGTAGTTTTCTTGTTTTTTTTATCTAATTGAGAAAGTATAAGATTTATCGTAATCATGCAATGAACTTTTTTTTTTTATTTATTTTTTTATTAGTAAAAATAAAAATCTGTTCTTTATGCACAATAAGATACTGAGACAAAATAATATACAAACAAATGAATAACAGAAGAGGGAGACCGTCTAGTGATAGAACCCTCTAAGCATGCAAAGAACTTAATGATAAATTTTAATATTTACTATAAAAAAGTATTCTACATACATTTTTGTTATGAAGTGTCAAAATATTGTATATAATTATCGAAATTTAATTTTTTTAGTTTTTAAATATATACAACATATGGTTGGATATACGATAAAATATGTTATATAAAAAATGTACACAACTGAATTATCAAAAAATAAGGTTAAGAGTGAAAATATGATAAAATTAACTTTAATATAAGTTTTGGTTTTATTTACCAGAATTTCGTGTAATTTATATATATCCGAATAGAACTACACAAAAACATTTATTATTGTATAAATACTTCATAAATAAGATTAATTTCTTTGAATTTTATTCATGGCTTCGGTATAAATTCACTAGTTTTATTTGAATTGAAAATGTTCAATAAGCAATCAATAAAAAAATAAAATTATCTATTATAAAGTTCAGAAAAATAATAAATTTCAGTCATATGTTTATACTATGATCTTTAAACAGAATAAAATTTGTAATTTTTTTAAAAAAAGTATTAACATAATGGAAATTGAAAAAAAATATAACACAAAATAGCTTCTGTGTAAAACTACAGCACTTTTTAAGTTGTATATATAAACGTAGAAGTATCAGATCAGATCCAGTTTTAAACTTTGGATTAATAATAATTATATACAGTTGTTATTTTAATTATTCGAATTCGTAGCTTTTTAACAGGTAGGTTTAATTAAAAAAAAAAAAAGAATGTTTCTACAAATGTTTTTTACATACCACCATTGTTATTCAAGAAGACAAAATGGTTATGAAATAAATTATAAAAATGTACTTTTATGGATTAACAATTTGATCGTAATCTATCAAATGACCCTAAAAATAGTTGACATTATTTAGTTGTATTGTTCTACTTAAAAATACTTTGACACGCAAATCCAGAATAATTTTTCTTGAATTAGATTGGTATCCGTCCTATGACGACAATGTGTAGTCACCACTTATTGCAATATATCTCAATAGCAACAAAATATATAAAATTTAAATTTGGCACAATGATTTATTTGATACTCGTTATGTTCAATACGATGGCATCTTTCAAAAATGATATTTTTAAATTTTCAAACCGTTTTGGGCTGCATAAAATGTTTTTTTTTTTCACTTTTTAGTTACCTGGGAAATATTTTATTCGTAATAAGATTTAAAATTCGTTATTGTTTTCATCCAAAAGATTTAAATATCACCCGGGCCAGTTGGTTAATTCAACTAGCATTATTTAATATATAATATGAATTTATTACAAATATTATTGTCATGCATAAGACTTATAACGATTAGAATCAAAAACTGAGTGTAATGCTTATATTAAAAGCACCTATAATATAAATTATAATTTAATAACAACAATTTAATTTGATTAAATAATGAATCAAAGCAGGGTCGTTGAAAGTGCGTTACAAGAAATAGTAATATTCTCATTATTTTTTTTTTTTTTAAATCGTTTCGTGTTCGTTTTAAAATCATTACTGTTTAGCGTAAAAAAATATATGTATAGCTTCTTAGTAGGTAAGTATATAAATCAAATCATTTTAATAACATTATGTAGGGCGTAGGCTATCGTTTAGAACTTGCTGTACGTTATGAGAAGCTTGAATAGAAGGACCATATGGACACATAGTTTCTGCGCGGCTGACTGCCGACAAAGGGTCTTTTTTTAGTCGACCAAAATGAGAGGGTTCTACATTGTTCACCCCTTCCGGTTTAAGTAAATTATATAAAATTCGCGAATTAACTACCAGACACAGAATTTCCAATCGAATGGACTCCCCTGTAAAACATTGAGGATACTAATTCCAAAGGCATTCACCATGATTAGACCCTCCACGTGTACAATAAATCTATGACATCGTTATTCACTTAAGTAGCTGTAGAGTTGATTCAATTGATACAAAACAAACAATTTACTTTTTAAAATTCTGTTCAAAAATGAATTTAAAGTTAAATATATTTTATATAATGCTTTACAATGATAAAAACTTAATAAATTTTAATCGTCATATACTCTAATGTTCATAGATTCCTTAAATATGTATTATAATAAAATCAAAAAAATCATAATAATAAAATAATAAATGTGATTTTTATTTTATGAATTAAGTAAAATCGGGACTGAAGATAAAGGATTAAGATAAAGGTTATGTATAGGAGTTATTTTATTGGTATGTATTAGATTATGAAGGAAACGAGGATGCTATTTTTTTGAATAATAATGTGATATGAAAAAAGCAAGAAAATGTTCGTTCCGTACTTCTATTTCTACATAATGGAAATACAATACAAGTGGTATTTTAAATACTTTTGAATTTTTTATTCGTTACATTTATAGACACCAATTTATACGTAAAAATATTATAGCATAGGTACTTCGCTTTTAACAAAATTTAAAAATAATTACGTTAAATTGATTTCTTATTTTTCAGATATGATTCTCATTCCACTCAAATTTAAAATAATTATAAGCACACCTGTTACCTTTAGGAAAAGTAAAAACTAGAAAACAATAGAAAATTATCAACAATAAGAAATTGATAAAAACTTAATTTGTTAACAAATTAAAAGTAAAAAAAATGTATTAACTTCTTAATCTTTTGTTTATCTTAGTATAATTAGTATTTTTATTGATCAATTAAAAATTCACGAAAAAAATCCATTAATAGAAATTATATTTTTTTGAAAATCAAAAAATGAATTTTTTCATTCTCTATTGAATTAATTAATAAATAAACATAATAGTAACAATAATAATAATAATAATACAATCATGTACCAAAAACAATCAATCTAAATGCTTAGTAAATTTAAAATAATAAATGTAGTTTCGGTATGCTAATTGAATTCATTGAATTAATACAAAACATAAATAGTTCAAAATGTACTTCAGAAACAAATATACATGTATAAATATTCCCAAATTAAATTCAAAATTCATTTCGATATTTCCACGCACAATATGCAAAATGTATTTTGTGAACATTATATTGCCGCGTTTAAATTCCACGATATTTCTGTCGAACTACTCGATTTTACACGAAAAGAAAAAGTCGATCAACCAAGTATAAAACGGTCTCTCTCGAAACGTGATCTCCAAAAATCTTTCACGTTCAAGGCGGATAATGTCTAAAAGTTAATGTACCGTAATCGAATATGTCAATGACCGAATGTCCATTAGTGCACATACGTAATATATATGCGTGTGTACGTACGTATATGTATATTTGTGTGTATATGTGTACATACAGTATGTTTCGTGACTGGGGCTTTTTAGGGGTCCGCGTGACTGATTAGAAGGATGACCCTATATTCGGATGACAGAAGTCGTCGTGACCGGCACACGCAAAAGCCTCGTCGCGCCCTATAACTTGTTTGTTGCATGCAAACATTCGATCGTCCAGCAGGTTTACCCCTGTTGACTTCACCACTCAATCATTCCCTTCCTATCACCCAGTATTCGCCGTCTAAAATAATATAAACATATTATTGCATGCAACAATACTTTTGCTCTCTACCCAAAAAAAAAAAAAAACATAATTATTTCAAGAAAAGAATTGTAATAAAAAAATTGTTTTTACCAAAGTCTTATCGAAAATACATAGTAAACTAATTCTCTACAATTAAAAAAATTTTCTACTTATATAATAAAATTTCATATCAGACATCCACAAAAGTTAATTGGATACAGTAATTAAGATAATCTAACCATTTTTCAATTTAAATATAATATTTAAATTTGAGGTAATAGATCCTTGAACTTCTTCATGAATCTATTCATTTAAAATTTTATCTATATCGCAAAATTATTCACTGGACAGTGTTAGATCATTTTTCTCGTACTTTCAACATTGTCACGAGATATATGATATATATAGGTACATACATTATTGACAACTCAGAATTGCTGTACCCCAAGTGTGAAATATTACAACGCATTTCTTAACACGGTATTTTACGTGTGAACTAGTAACACTAAGTTGAATATTATGAGTAAATCGTGATTGATGAGTTACCCATGAGTCAATATACTTACAAAGGGAAAATCGTAGAAGGCTCAATTTAAAAATCGTGTGGCACACATAGGTGTACGTAGTAGGTGGTTCGAAACGTGATGTGACTCATACCAGCCCCTCCGGAGAGTCGACAGATGCTGGTGCCCTGGCGCCCATGGTGCCTCATGGTCATTAGTTATGGTTAATCAGACAGCCGGTTGTCTAGGCGTACAATAATGTTGGTTTATTCATGATGTTATGGATTTTTTTTTAGAAATTTATTGCCCATCCCCTTTAGCATGCATTTTGTTTTATATATTTTGTATAAAATGAACTAATTTTAAAAACAAAAAATAAATATTTGAATTTAAAAAAGTAATGAGTCTGTATGATACACATAAATTATACAATGTACAGCTCTACAAGATTATGACAAAAGTCTAATGGAACTACTATATTTTTTTTGGACGGTTCTACGTACAATAATGTATTGGAATAATTTTATTTCCGAATGTCTACTGATCATTTCGTAGTAGCTTTATCGAAATCATCATTTAAAAATAAACTCTCGTTTAAATATATCTGGTTTGATTGCACTGATTTTTTGATGTAACGTATTTTGGAGACCGACAAAAAAATGTGTCTGCGAGGCGCTGGCGATCGGTACACCGCGATTCCGCGTATCGTGTACTTGATTTGATCGACTGTTCCGACGACCAAAACGCACTCGGTTGACCGTGAAAACGCGCCAACCGCTGCAGAAGCGTAATAACTGTGGTCGCTGTAGTTGTCCGGAGCTCGAACGAGTGAGTGCACGGTAATGGCGCAAGGCAGAGCAAGGGGCGAAGACAATAATAACTTATTCATTCGTCGGCCGATCGGCGAGAACAGGGCGCGTCGAAATGTCATTTCCGGAAGGTGGCGTAGAACGAAAAACGGAACACGGCACTCGCACACGACGTGGGCGCGAGACAGACGGAACGATTTTCCGACGGTGATATTGCTGTTTGGATCCCACACGTCACACCGGTTCCCATTAGACCGGCGTAGTGCGTGGAAAAAAAAAAAAATAATAATTTAAAAAAACACCGCGCTCAGGTGCGAACGTTTCGCCCGGAAGTGGCGGAAAACAATAAAAATAATAACGGCAGTGACGATGGTGGCGGTGCAACACTATCATCATTACGGCGCTATACCGTTGTTCTGGAAGCGCGCGGCGTCATCGAGCGCGCGCGCGTGTTATCATTTGTTTACGGTGGCGCCACGTGACGCGCGTTACGCACAGACACAATACGGCGTTAATTATTTTTATTATTTTATTATTATTATTATTATTATTGTTGTTGGTGTCTACGTGCGACTGCGGTGCGACACGTGTCGCCGGCACTCGCGAACGTTCGCGTCGTCCTACCACGCGCATTACGTAGCGCAAAGTCGCATAGACTATCAATTTTTTTTTTTCCACCCCGTCCGGTCTCCATTATGCACACGCGCGCACACTTATACACACACACATTCCCGAGATATTGTACACTAGAGTCATGGCCGATAATAGTATCCGCAACGTCGGTGGTGGCGGCGGTGGTCGACTGCGTTTTATTCGATTCCGCCGTCGCCGTCGTCGGTTTTTTTTTTTTTTTGCTGTTGTTGTTAATATTATTATTTTATCGTCCCAGCACGCGCCCGACGTGAAGAGCATACGCATAGAGAGACCGTGTGTGTGTGTGTGTGTGTGAGCGAGAGCGAGAGTGTGTGGCACAGCAGTGGCAGTGCGGTGACGGGGTCGTGTGAAACCGTGGCCGCCGTGACATCGAGAGGCTCTCGATGATTAATATCGGACACGGTGATGGTAATCGGAGACCGGAAGGGTTCGGGCACGTCGCAGTCGTCGAGCATTACTCTATGCGCCGTTTGGTGAAGGTCCGTACACAACGGTAGGGAGCCAGGGGTTGCAAGGAACATTTTTTGCGTGTTTTATAAATCGTCGTTAATAAAAAAAAAAAAAAAAAATGAGAAACACCCAAAAGAAAAGGAAGCGTACCTATCCGACGAAAAACGACTGGGACAGACATCGATTTATAATTATTTTTTTTAACTCTTCCGATTTTTAAGGATAAAATGCAATAGATCCACGTAGGAGGGGACGACAAGGCCCCGTATAATACAATTAATTTTCAGGTCGTGAATAAATGTATACTATTAAAAAAATAATGTATTTCAACTCAGCAAAATCAGTTAGAAAATCATCTTGGTCTCGTTAAAAGTATGAGGATTGAGAATTATATCCTTTTTTATTAGACCAGCAAATGTGATCGATCTCAAATAATTCCATCGTAGACATATTAAACTGTACCAACAATAATATTTACCTTCAGACATGGTATATGATGAAACTTGCATCATATTACAGAAATATGATCTATAACGCACAGGGATCTTATTATTTGGTCGAAATTAAACTTTTACTTCAAAATGTTAAACAAAGAATACTTTAGGAATTAAATAACTGACCAATAGAAGAGGTTTATTTCAAAATGTAGGGCGTTGAAAGTTCCTCAATTACTATTTAAACTAATGCTTGTTTAATGTAATAAAAATGTAATAAGTATTAATACTTTATGTTTTGAAATTTTAATTTTAATTTTAATATAGACTCATACATATTGTGCTTAGTTAAATTACAATATTTCTGAAATTTATATTTATTTTAAATTTAACGAAATATATATAATAACATTTGGAGCTGTTAAGTAGTTAAAAAAAAATATTTTATGATACAAATGTTTTCCTTATACTATTTTTTTATTTTTCAATCCACTCGATCGAATAACTTAATGTTTTTGAATTTTATAATTCGAAGGCATTAAAAAGATTTTATGCGTTATTGTTTATTTTTTATTTGATTTTGAAGTATATAGATTCAAATAACAATACGTCAATACAGGAGGGCGGAAATCGTGTGCAAATGACGTCCAAATAAATAAATACAAAAAAAAAAAGAATGGTTATAGAAAACATCACAGTGTGACCGTCGTCTCCACAAACACACACGCGAAACGTCCGAGATGGTGCCGATAAAGATCGCGGTGGCGGCTGCAGCGGTGACAATAATAACAGGATTCGTAATAAAAATAATACGATAGTAATAATACCTATATATATATTACAGTGTATGTGTGTGTGTGTATGTATGCGTGTGTGTGTACATGTATATTTGACCCATGTCGCGAGAAGGACCACGGTATAATAAAAGACCAACACGTCCATGTTGTGACGTTTAATTGGGGTGTCCTTCGACGTACACGTACATGCGTGTACATGTATATAGAAAATACATATGTCTCAGAAAAAAAGTGAGAGAGAATGAGAGAGAGAAAAATTTCCACAGATGAGTTCTTACGTGATAGATGGCGTCAGATTAGGGCGAAACAGGAAACGCCCAGGGTCTGCTTGGCGCTATTCGCCTCGGGATCTGCTGTTGCCGCCGCGGATTTTGACGATCGGCAGGACACCACGGCGGCGGCAGGACACGGCGACAGCAGCAGATATCGTACAACATACCCACGTCACATACGGTACATTTTTATGTGCACATATATAAACACATGCACACGTATACGGTCTACAACACGGGAACCTTCGCCGTTAATTTATTATCGCGTCCACCGAAACAAAAAACCGACACGAATGTTGCGAGCGCGACGATCCAACCCTCTCCGGTTATGGTGTATACCGTATAACATGTATTACGTACGTTCCGCTGCTGTCGCTGATCGACGATGACGGTTTTTAAGGTTTTCGAACATCACACGCGTACAAAACGCGTTGACGGACTATAAATACTGCGAACAATTCGGTTACACGGTTGTTGCGGCTTATCGTCCGACATACTATAGTATGACAATAATATAGTACATTTCTCCCGCGATCGCATTATTCTGCTTATTGTTCAACCCGCGTTCGCTAACAAAATGTTTGTTATTCACAAAACCACGGGTTTTTATTTCCAAGGGAGAGGAGGGATCATCAACAGCTGTAATTATGCGGTTGTCGTATATAATATATACTTTAATATTCGAAAATCATCATAACGTACCGCGTGTATATATATATATATATACATACATAATCGACGCATTATGATTAATAATACGCATTAGATGCGTTACATTTTACATCTTATATAATATAGTCAAACATAAAATAAGGAAAACGGTCGGCATTACTACCACGCACATAAATTTCAAATGATTTCTGATCAAATCTCGATTTCTATTGACGGTTTGAGTATGAAAATATTTACGAGGAAATTGAATTCCACCATAGTGTACGGGAATTAATTAATAAAATCATATACACATGTATTACTATTATCTGCTACTAAATAAATAAATGATGACCAGTAAAAAACATATATAAAAATAAATATCATCAAAATATGTGAGTTTAGTACACGTTTATTACACATTAAGGAAAACTGTTAGATTTGTTTTACGGTAACAGTGTTGTGTTCGATGAATATAATAAATGTTTATGTATTGTAATTCAATTTCAAATGTTTGTAAATTTATTTATTATTTTTAATCAGATAATTATCTGGTTTAATAGATTAATACAATTTTTAATTTTTGGAAATCATATGGTTCCGCATATTAGTAATAACTTACAAATTTAAAAATATATATCGTAAATTTTAGATAGAAATTCTATTGACGTTTTGGCCTCGATTCAAAGTGAAGAAACTTTTGAAACCAATGACGTACAGCACTATAACACTATAACCAAAACCATAATCACATAAATAGTGTAAAAGATTTAAAAGATACTAGTAAACAAGGAAGATTTCTCACAAAATCTGCTGGCATGTGACTATGGTAAATGTGTTGTTTGACTTTTTGGTAACATTCCAAAATAAAAAGTTGAAATACATGTAGTTTGAACTTTTATAGTCTAAATGAACACAAAGTAGGTAAACCACGCAAAAGAAAATTAAATGCCGATTTATTAAAAATAAAACGTTCCTTATTAATGAATCATTGTATTGATCGGTCAAAATAATATTGTATTTTATGTACGCTACACGAAAAATCGTCAATAGAAATGACGAAACAATTTTAAGTGTATATATATTTTTGATTTATAGTACGTGCTTATTAGCTATGAGTAAGTTCAATAATTTTGATAATGTAATCAATAAAATTTAAATAAACAATTTACTATTAGATCCTAAAGTTAAACAAATTGTTTAAATATATAAATATATAAAATATATAAATACAAATTAAATTATACTACAAATATTTTAAAATAAATCGATACTCACATAATTGCGATTATATAATTATAAAATATTAAATAAAACAATACATGTATTTATGAATTATAAATCGGAAAAATTATCGATTATGCTATATGTAATATGAAAGTAAAAAAAATTAACAACAATTCAAAATTCTACAAACAAAAGTCAGAAAAAACATGTCTTTGTTATAATGAGATTTACATATAATAAAGCGTCATTTGTCGAATTTCAATTCATATTTCATGTCAAATTCACATTGCGAGAATCTCAGGGTCCTCATGTCAGACGGCCTACTCATCAATTTCACTCAAAAATCCTACTGCTCATGCTTCTCCGTACGAGATCGTTCATACGCATCATTTGTTATTATTACGATAAGAATTATGGTGCACTCGCATATACGTGAAGGGGACCTGAAATTCGGTATTCAAACGTTAACTCACATTGAACTCGAATTTTTCATTACACAGGATAACAATTTTCGCATCAAAAATAACTTATTCACTTAAAACGAATCGCAAGCTTAAGAATATATTTTATAATTATTGATAAAGTTTGAAACTATAGGTATGTGTAGTACATCATTCCTTAAAGCTTATAAAGCTTAAACTTAAAATGATATCAGCTTGTTAAATTATTATATACTTGCTTCTAGACAATTAATACACTTTGTCAAACACTTCAAGTACAAAATACTTTTCAATTCTAAATGCGTATAAAAATAATGCTCAGAACAATGAATTTGATGGTTATCTTTCAACAGTATCATAAATAGAATCAACGTAAATTTTTATGATGACATAAAAAACCTATAAAACATGTATGATGAGTATTCCACGATGCGTGTATATATATATATATATATATATATATATATATATATACTCTGCTTAAAATTTATTAATCATCCAATAACTTGTTTTCTTTTATAGTGTATACTCATAATTATAAACAGTAAAAGTAAACGCGTATCTTAATATAAGTACGAATATAAACAATCCTCATCAATTATTAAACATCCAGACGTAAATTTAGTAAATTTTAATAAAAAGGTTACAAGATATTATTGATATATTTAATTATTAAGTCAATCAACACCAAAATGAATTTAAGAAATTTAGTTTAAAACATTATAATAAGCTTTAGCAATAAAGCATGTTTTGTTATTTTTTATTGCTAATTATATTAATTTATCGATATTCATTACTAGTATTCTATAAATTACTGCTAACCAATATAATAAAATAATTAAATAATTTAGTACCTACATTAATGTACTATATTTACCTGTACCTAAATGTATTTGTACATACAGTATATTTTGATGTTTTCAATTGAATAATAATAAATACATTTTTTTTAACTCACGATGAACTATTTTATTTTTAACTTTAATATATCAAACATTTGTAAAAAAAAAATTAATTTTTTTCGAATATGGTCACTTAAATTTTATATAGCTTGTGAATTGTAAGTTATAAACTTTGTTTACAAATTTTTTTTTGGCAATATTTTTTTTATTTTGGATATTTATTTTGCTTGAAGTATGATCAAATGCTAAGTATGAAACACCCGTGCTTATAAATGGTTAAGTCGATTTTACCGTGAGGGGGTTTTTTAGTTATTTTTGAGTCGGGTGAATTACCGTGCAATGTATGATTAGTAATTTTTTCGACCTAATTTGATCACTATCCGATATAGTATCATCTGCCGAGTCACGCGAATCAACCCCGGGGGCCCAATAACCAACTCCACACCTGGTCAATGACGTCACAAAGCAAACGGTATAATATGCGTGGACAAAAAAAAATGATCATTAATCATCTTGCAGTAAAAAAAAAAAAAAAAAAAATAACGATGATAATAATAATATACTTAACTACGCGCGCGCTGTGTACAAATTGGTTCGGCACCTGAAAAACGTCCAAACGAGAGAAAACGAGAATATATAATAATAATGGTAGGTAGAGTAGCGAAGTATTTTATACGAGAAATATACATCCCTCTCTCCATGAATATTGTTTGGATTTCTCCTGAACGTATTTTCAAAGGAATGAAGGAGCAGGAGCAATTAGAGAAAATGGATTTCCGGCACTCGGGGAAAAACGGCGGAACGATGGCTTCCGCCTTTCTTCCCATACATACACACACGCACACAAATAGAAATCCCAAAGATATATACTTTTTTCCTTCCCTTATCGGCCACCCCTTTATTTTTCACATTCAATTTTTTTTTTTTTTTGTACCTTAACACAAAAACACAAAATAAAATAAAAACCGCTTCACGCTGCCAGTCGCAGCCAGAGTGATTATTCAATATAACATGTATATATATCGAAGAGGAGACTCTTTACTACAGCACTCATGCACATAGACTTTAATAAAATAATACTAAAAAAAAATGTAAGTGTACATGTAAAAAAATTTACAATTGTACAATTGAAACTATATTGCATAGCAATCATAATTACATGCGTACACCCTCTCGTTTGTTTCTGTCCCCATTTGTCGAAACCATGCATAATTCACCATGAAGAACAATTGATTTCTAATGGACCACATTTCAATAAATGGTCGAGTGAAATTTTTATTTTTTTTATTCTTACACCGAACCCACGCTTTACCTATTGTGGTCTACCCTCTTTCGACACTGTCATCTGTCTAATTTTCATTATATTGTTTTGAACTATACGCGAATCGTCGTTACACTCTAATGCAGCTTTATTACAACTTTAAGTGGTATTGACCTAAAGTAGGTATGTTTGGAGTTTGAAAAAAAATGGCTATGTATACTATTGAATGAACTGTTTTGAATCAAAAGACTCGTTTAATCACATTAAAACGTATATCTTATATATGTACCTATCTTATACTTTTATCCAAATTTATATTTCAGTAGCTAGATAATATTTTATTTTATTATTACTGAAAATACTTGTATTTCATATTTTGTACATAGCAAATTGGGATAATTTTTATATTTAACTTTGTTACTATGGATAATTAACTTAAAAAATACATCCCAGGAATTTTGAGGTACTCTTTATAGTATATGAGATATAATATATAATATATAATATAATATATACTATATTATATATATATATATATATATATATGTATGTATGTATGTATGTATGTATGTATGTGTGTATGTGTGTATTATAATACAAATAAAAAAATAAATAAAAATTAATAAAACAGTAATATTTTTAAATAAAATAATAAAATAATATTTTAATTTGTTTTTATTTATAAATAATTTAATAAAAAAATTGTTTTTTAAATTATATTCTAGTCATAAATCAATATCTCTTTTATAATCATATAATAACAATTGTGATTTTGATCATATACTATTTCGAGAATTTCATAATTTATATTTAGTTCAAATATACTTACATTATAATCAATAAATAACAACAAAAGTAAGTAATAAGATATCACGTGCATCTACATTTTCTACTTCACTCAAAATCTAAACTATAAGAGACAAGGTTATAAGAACTATCTGCAATCAATGGATATGTGGTTATGGAGGAAGATGATAAAGACAAATTGGATGGAATGAAAATCAAATGAAAAAATTCTAAATTTAATAAGAGAAAAAATAAATCTAATAATTAACATAATGGAAAGGAAAATCAAATGTATTGAACATATCGACCACAACGATTTTCTTACTAAAATACTTTATGGAAAAATAATAGGAAGGTGACCTAGAGCTAAATTTTTCCATGACAAGTGAAGATGGGTTGCGCATCCTAACAACAAAGGAAGCAGCGAAGGACAGACACACATGGCTATTACGACAAGGCAATGCCTTTAAAACATAATTGATATTTAATGTTCTACATGCTTTTTTTTAGTTACAAAATATTTTACGTCATAAAACTGAAATAATTTTTAACGATCCGTATATATTTACTATCATCTACTTATACCTATCTCGAGCAACAGAATAATTAATTTTTTAGTTCAATGTATCTTAATTAGCACATATTTTTAAAATATATTATGTTTATATTGGTCTATCGAATACAATAAGCAATATCCATCAGCTCTACGGTTTTATTCTTCTCCAAAATCATTCTGTATATACTCTGTGCACGATAATTGTACAAAGTATATTTCCCACAGAATCATTACACTTATCTACCGGTTATATTCAAATAATGTTCAGTTATGCGTCCCGGTAAATGCATATCGGAAATGCCGGTTTTTGGTTCCGGTTTCAAAATCCCCTTTTTTTATCTTTAGAGATATGTCCATATAGTTAATAACAATAATAATAATTACAGTAACCACGTAATAGACAGATTTATCGTAAATCGTCGGACCATCAATAACACAAACGTCGATACAAGGAAGTGTTTTACCATTAATCCTACCCCCAATACCTACCCCTTGTTTTGAATGTTCGTATGTATGGTTTCCCTTCTGGGGTTTTTTCTGCACTATTCCTCATATTATATTCCTTGCCTTTTCCCGCATATTGAGCGGCTTTATTATTATATTGCGGGTGTATATATGTACATATATACATTTATACATACACACACACACACACATGGAAGCTCAGCAGAGTGATGGTGAATAAACACAAAAAAAAAAAAATGCCTCGCAAAGGCGTTAATCCTTAGGCCTTCAAAATCGTGTTTGTTTTCGCCCGCGAAATTTAAATCCAATTTGGACGGAGGGCGCTTTTAAAAAAACAGCTTTCAGCGGAATCGCGTGGGACTCAACAAATTTTCGAAACTAATCCTCGAACATGCGAGAGGATTTTAAAATTAATATTTTCGCGAGGGTAAAAACAATCGGGTGTTTACTTTTGCTACTGTTGCGGTATTGGAAAAACCGTGACAAACTGCTGGGATTTAGTGCGAGGGAATGGGTGGAGGATGGATTAGGATGACCTCGTCAATTTTCGGTTAATTAAACGCCATCCACTCTTTTTCCACGTCGTCCAGCAGTCATCCCAATAGAGGTAAAATTACTACACAGCCCGCTGTGCGTAACGGTCGTCAGGGATTTCGTGCAGCTGTCCCGAAAATATCCCGCGGCAACTTTAAAAATTCGTTGAGTCTTTTTTCCATAATAAACACACTTGTGCTATTTACTTTTGTTACTGACTTATATTTTCCAATTAATATCTCAATACAACAGAGGTTTGTTGTTTAATTTGTGTTAAATAGTGTACATTGTAGGTATAATATGTACTGCATATTTTTATAACTGACAATTTATTTAAAAATGTATTATAATAAATATTGCATACGTCAATAGGGTTGGAATTCAAAGAAATTACCGGATATGACCTACGATCCATATAGACAAGCATTTAACAATTCATATTGTACATAATAAAAATTTCAAAACCTTTATAAAAATTTTATGAGTATAAACCTATTGTAAATGTTTCATTTTTAAGAGTCTTATTGTTAATTGGAAAACTGTACCCCCAAAGTTCCCAAAGAACGTGTCTTATTTTCGATATAAAGTTATTGTGACATATCTATTATATTTTTAAAACTGTCATAACTGAATATGATTAATGGGTGTATATAACAAGATATATATTATAACATTAAACTGTAAAATACAAACTAATGTTAAACCATATAATTCATTTAAATAATATAAAAAAAAAAATAATTACAACTAACAAATATTTAAAAAAAAAATTAAATTGTAATTATTAAGGAGAAGTCCTTTTAGTGTTTTTAAAATTAAAAATAAAACTTTTAATTTAAAAAATATGTAACTAACTTAAAAAATGTTTATGTAACAAAAAATCTAATAAAAATAAAAGCAAATTAGAAAAAAAACAATCTAATGCATTTTTTTGTGTGTACTTATTATGTAACTCATATCGGTAAAAAATAATTTTTCTATAATGATTCACACATTATATTACTATTCTTCTTCAGGTTCCTACCCGTTTCGAATGTTGGATATCGGAAATGCTTTCCCTGTTACTATATAACTATTAATAATAATTTATAACAATACTATTTATCAAATTATAACGTTCGATGGTCTTAATCATTTTAATTTTACATTTTCTTTATCAACTCTGTGAATAAAGATCTCAATTTTAATGGAAAAACATATGTATGAAACATTTTTAAAATGAACTATTTAAAACTTACAGAGTTACTAAATAAATAAAGAAAACAGTTATTTTGCAATATTGACAATTAGTTAAGCGGAAAATGTTGACTGGATTAATCTTATCCGACATCGACAAATCTATTATTTAAATTTATTAGGAGAAAAATTGGGATGTAAATAAATACTTGATTACTAAACATTGGTTAGTAAAACTTTACTTGGAGATATTTTTGCTACAAAAAACTTTCTAACAAAATTTGCACTATCATAAAGTATTTTGAATACATTTTCAATGTTGGGAAACGACTGAATATTTCAATGTGATTTGACATCATAAATGGACAACAGCGAACAGATGAATATAAAAAGCAGAGAAAAAACTCGATGTCTGGCTTTCCGTTGTACAACAGTAGCAGAATCTTATTTCTTTCCGACCCTACTCTATGCTGGCCAAGAAAGAGCTTCCAACACTTAAGATGGCGCCAGTCATGAATCACGAGGCGGCAATGATTAACGTTAAAAAGCATCCGGGCACCGTCGAATCATACTGAGACCATAAATCATGGTCTATCAAGAGCCGTATACTTAGTGTGTGTGTGTGTGTGAGAGAGAGAAACGTAGCGTAAAAAATGAAGGAAAAATACATACACAAGGCATCCTTAAGTACATCCACGTTAATAAACAACTTGTGTTTTGACTTTTTTACCCTTACCAACGGATAATAATTTATGAGCAAGACGAAATAAAAAATAAATACTCTCTTTTTTTTTAGATGTTACAATTAGTATTAAAACAAATTCTGTTTATATACAAAACTTTTTTTTTTAATAACTGACAATTTATTCAAAAAATTGTTCTAAATAATCATATAAACAATAAGAATTTTAAGTAATGCACAAATACAAGTGTACTTTTTGAATCTAGTTGGATGATGAACAAATTTTTCCCCTCCTCCGAGTATGTAATACCCTGGTAACTATAAACTTGGAAGGCTAATATTCCCAAGAGGCTTGCAGTACAGTTCAATTTGTGTGACGACGAAAAAACATTGCGGCTTATATGCAACGTTCTAAAAGGTCCCCGTGCCCACCCCTGCAATAACAGAAGAACTCAGTAATTCAGTTTAAGCCAAAGACTCGCTGGAAACTAGGGTGAAGTGTATGAGAGGGAAGACAAAGCTCCTAAATGAATTCAGAATACAAAACCTCTTGCATGGATAAACACAAAATATTCCTTTTTATATCTAAACCTACATTTTATTTTTTGTGTCTAGTTTTTTTTTTTTTAGTAATTTTTTTTTTTTTTTTTTTATTGAGAGCTTTACTAGACACCTATTGTTTAAAAAATAAAACTTCTATAGACTGAAAAAAAATTCCACTTTTTATTTCATATTTTGAAGTCACATTGTGAGACGATTTGACATCGACGTGCGCATTTGTGTATACATATTTTCGCCTTATTTGCAGTTGAACAAACAATTTTACCATTCATTTTCGGTACACGACGAAGAATAGCTTATCGACTTGGTAGACTTACGGGTATGTGGAAAAGCACTACGATGAAAATGTTAATGTGAACTCGCATAAAAGATTTTCATTCGCATATAAGGACTCAATACACCAAGCGGGGGTGAACTCATTGACGCGTAACCGGATGATTATTCAACCATAAACAAATTCCCTCGCATAATATTCAAATTAAAAATGTTGAGTACACGCGTGACCGTGCTAAGATTAAATAGTTTCAGGAAAAATGTTTTATAAACCTTGATATTTTATACAAAAAGTAAACATATAGAGTTTTTAAGATTGGTAGCAATACAAATGCATGTAAATAATAATGACGAAGAAAAATAATTTATATATTGAAAATAAGTACGGCCAAGTGTATATAATCAAATTAAGGTATGTACTCATTTTAATTTATGTAAAATGATTTTGATACTATATCAATAAAAATTCGAATTAATATTTTCATATTTTTAATTAAATTAAAAACCATCAGTTTTTTTTAATCAGAATAATTCGCATGCTTTTTTTTTCTATTTTCGAAAAATAAATGCTCGAAAAATGTTTTTTGACTCTTATAAATATTTTGTATTAGATAATATAATGAAGTCTGGAATTTATTAGCAAATAATTGACAGTTAAAATAACAAATAACTGAAATCAGCAGAATCAGAAAAATGCCTTACTCTATGTTTCAAAATTTTTTTGATTATTTTATTGTAATTAAAAAAAAAAAAATAATAATAACAATTATCACAAGAACTACGAATTCAAATAATACTATAATTTCACTAATTCATAAACCTCGGTATTTTGTATACAGCAGTATGAGCTAAAATGAAATTAAGATAATAAATGTCAAGACAGTTTAACCAGATGATAAAAATACCTTTATGCAACTTAATTCCTGTGATTCATTTATATTTTTATAAAAGGTAGATAATATATGCATTTTTTATATTTTTAAAACTATATTTTGGAAAGTTTTTAATCATGGGTTTGTAGATTCAGTACTTCATAGGTGTATTACATTTTTTATGTTTCAAAATATAAGAATTTTTTATGACAAAATAAATGTAGTTAAACAGAAATGCTATAAATCAAAGTAAATAGTAGATAGGAGATTAATATATTCAATACTCAGAAACAATCAAAACGTTAAGATTGTTAAAAATAATTACTTAAGTCGTAGGAAACGTGTGTTTGGTAGCAAAAGATTATTAACGCAATGGTTGGGTCGTGTATTTTTGGAACGAACATTGCAGTGACGTGTCTGCTGTCGTACATCGTCACATAAGGGGCAAATGTCAAAAGGTGTATATAGTTGTATGTAGTAGTATTAAATTAAGTAGCTCGTGTTTATGTATCACGAAAATAAGGGTAAACGTCAAAAGAAACGGCAGCATAAATTCCCCGGGGCTAAGTGGCAGCATTTTGTTGTAAGTATACATACATAAAACGTGTACACATATTGTTCCGTCACGTGTTTCCCATTGGCATAAAAACATTTTTAAGTTGACTACACATACGGTTCTGATTGGTCGTGTAGGTTTTTTTTTAATAGAAAAATTAAGATATAAGGGTACATTATAATAACTATAAACTATAAAGTCGGTCACAAAAAAATATTATAAATAGTAGATATTCATAGAGTTTGTTCTCATTACGAATAGGTATAACATCGTTATTATTTTAAAAACTAATTTTATTAAACAAGAATATTTTGTAATATGCATATATAATATTAACATATAATAATACGCATATTCCCATATATGACATTCAATAGTGCTAACACTTCTAAATTATATAAATTGTATAATCTAAATTAAATAAATTATATAAATAGCCAACTTCTAAACGATAAAACTCATTAGGTTTACATAAAAAATGCTGAAATAAAATAAACCCGTGTCAAGAGAAGTCGTCACGCCATAAAAAAGACGAAAATGCTGCCAAAGCATTTACCAGAAATAACCATTAACCAACTCCATTCGGGGAGGCATTGGAACGTGGGAGATTGGGCAACATCGAGGACTATATAACCGTCTTCCAGGACCAGCAGAAATCTATCTGTTCTGAGTTTTGTCTTCGATATTGTTGGCACAATATTTTATAATTTATAATTGTAAACTTTGTTAGTCGATTATTTCCTTAGGAATCAATTTCGATGTATTTCATTAAATCTTATAAAAATTTGAAATTATCATTATAACATCAAAACGTTAAAACTTTTTCGATGATACACTAAATGTTCTTATATTGCAATTTTTTAAAGAGAAAACTGTTTTGAAAACACATATTTTTTTTTGTTTTATTATCATATTTCATTAGATTTTATCGCCAATATTAATTTAACACTGTATATATATATACATAGATGTATATATGTATATATGTACATAGACCTGTTTGCATTACGTATGTGGTTTAATCACGTACTCGATTATTTAAATTCACGTTACCTATAGACTCCGTCAAATTACAACTAATTCTCCAAGTGCAAACATTTTCGATTAAAAACAATTTGTATTATAATCTAGGCAAAAACGGTATGGATCAATTTTAATTAAAATAAAGTCGTTGCCAAAAGTTGAGAGACACCATTAATCCAACCTAAATTTAAAGTAAGTAAAGCATGTAAAGAGCACAATCTAAAATGTATAGTAGTGCTTTTTGAAACTTAAACATTGACAAAAGGATAATAAGAAAGCCAGGAGATGTTACAATCAAAAAAACAATTATTCGTTTGTCTAATTTTATAATAAATGCACAAAATCTATACAGAAATTAACGATTTGAAACAAAATAAGTAAATTCCTTATTCTTATATTGGATATTCGTTAATGCATAATTGCCTCAAAAGATGATTGTTAAAAGTCATATAGTTATACTTATACTTGGGTTTATTAAAACTTGATTGAATTACTTACACTTCATATAACACTTGAATACAAATAAGTTTTAATAAAAGGACCAACTGAATATTTTCACAAATCATATTTTTTCTTTCTTACAATGTTATCAAAATCTTCTGGACTTCAAGTTATATTCTATATATAATTTTTAGTCTATACAACCAGATACTGGAGACGTTGTTACCTCCTAAATAAGAATTTTCCGAGAGAAAAACCACGAACTATTTACCTTCCTCATAAAAATGTATAGAATATATTTGAAATTTTGTTAAGTATTCGTTAATATATGTCAAGTGTTGGACTTCTAATGTTAATAGATAATATTTTTTATGTTTTTATACTTAAATATATTTAAAATGTATAAATAGAACACTGCTTTTACAATATCAATATTTTGAAAAATATTTTTCTCGTTAAATCTTACTTCTTATATAACTAATGTAAAATAATACTAATATATAGTAAAATACAAATACATTTTAATTTTATAAGCATGCATACTACTATTGAACAATTTACCACTTTTTAACATTTAACTTTTTAACCTCACGACGCCAAATGAATAGATAACATTCGTAAAAAGTCACGTTTACATAAACTGCCGGGCACGATTTTTATTATAATACCATGCAGTCATTATATAGTAGGTACTCCCACCTCTTCCAAAATATTACTGGTTTTCGTATTCTCTTATACTCGTATTAAATTCGTAGTGTTCGCATAGTAGTTAGCGCTTCTAATGAATGTTTTAATAATAACCTTATAAATGCATTTGTAAACATATAATTTCATAAATAAAAACAAAAACATTTTCAAGTTACATTTTTTCCTATAACTTTAAATTTTAATCTCTGATGAAGTAATGGACCACGACGAAAAATAATTTAAATTTAAATAATTGATTAAAAAATTAATTTTGTACTATGTACAATTGTATTAATCATTGTATTAATGATGTATGATTTATTTAAATGTATATAAAATATAACTTATTTTTTCCTTTTATCTAAGATAATATTACAGCAAATCAGCAAATCTCATCTGTATAAGTTCTTAGTTTTATAATTTCTTTTAATAAATCATATAATAAAGTACTAGTTATAAATCATAAACCTATTTCAAAACTTAGTTTTCTACCTAAACTTTTTAAACGTCTAATCTAATTTATATAAGAAGTCTATGAGTCATATACTATTTAAAACATTTAATCAAATTTTAATTGACGAGCAACATGGCTTTTGTTGGAAAAAATCTACCATAACCTTTTACTTTTTTATATACTTTGGAAACTGTTGAAATTGGTGGTGACATTGAAGCTGTATATAGTGATTTTAAAAAAGCATTCGACTCAGTTAATATAAATATATAAATAAATAAGCTACGAAACTTAGATTATAGGTGATCTAGTTTGGTCTTAGTTTGAGTGTTATCTCCATGATAGAAACCAGCAAGTTAAAATTGAGGATAATATTTCTAAAAAGTTTGATGTTCATTCGAGTGTACCTCAGAGAAGAAATTTATCCACGTTATTGTTTCTAATACTTTTTAATGATATTAGATTTGTATTCAATCGTTGTCAGTACTCTACTTGCAGATGATCTAAAAATGTATTTTATTATTAATAATCAACTTATAATAATCGTAACAATTTATAAAACGAATTAGGTAGATTGTATAATTGGTATGAGACAAATGGTCTCTCATTGAGTATTGAATAGTGTTTTCAAATTACTTTTACCCGTAAGAAACATTTTACTTCATTTGATTACGCGATCAATGAACATAATTTGACACCAAAAAAAGTTGTCACAGATCTAGGAATAACTCTCACAAATGACTCATCTCCACAAGACATATCAATATTATCCATAGTGAAGTAATGCGAATATTAAAAATCATTTAAAGAAATGGCCGAAAATTTAATGACCCACTATATAGAAAAATTCTGTATTACGCGCTTGTTCGTCCTATTTTAGAGTATGGTTCTATGTTGTGGAATCCATATCAATCAACTGTAATCAATAAAACTAAAAGAGTTCAAAATCATTTTTACACAAACTTTATTATAAATTAATTAACTCAGTTGTTTCTGAATTTTAATTAAGAGAAAAACTAGGCATAAAATCTTTAACGCAAATAAGAAAATACTTAAATGTTAATTTTGTTTGTAATGTATTAAATAATCATGTTGACAATTTGGATTTTTTGAGAGCTATATTAACCCTTTATATTCCAATATTTAATTCTAGAAGTTATGTTAATTTTTTTTTTATCAGTTATCATACTAAAATATACAATTTCTACAGTTATTAATCATAAATTAATATGTAAATAAATAGTTTATTTATTAATTATTTATTAATATATTTATTGATTGAAATGAAATAAAAATTTGATTTATTTTTTTTAAGCATGCCTACAAATTAAAATTATTACTTTTATTATAAATTGGTACAATAGTATTGGATAATGTTTGTAATTTGATTCTGTTCAATTCAGAGCGTAAACAAATAAATGTATTACTACAATATTCATTATAATAATATTTTTATTCACATAAAATTGTATTACAAAATACACTACTATAAATGATTATTTATCATTATTAAATTATTGTTGTGCATTCGTGTATCATGCGTGTCTTAATTATTCGTTATAGTTACTTTTTAGTGTAGGCAAATAGTTGATAAATCATATAAAATACAATTTAATCGATGAAATGCATTAAGTATGTTACTGATTGGAAAAATATCAAACATTTATTATATGCATATTTATACGTCAAAAATATTATAAATCCTGAATGCTCCTTTCAATAAATAGGTTGACATATTATTAACATGTTTCACTAGTTAAATACATTTGAAAGGCTGATTTGTTTTTAATGACATTTTTATTATATTTTTAAACTTTTTTTATATAGATATACAGTATCAAATTACGAACATAATGTTATTTTTAGAACGTCTGTAGGGTATATAAAAAATTTACAACGCCCCTTATACATTAGTCGAATTTAAAAATTTATTTGCATGCACCCTTATAGCCCCATCACAAAGCAATAATCTCTTTGTTGCTCTGGATGCAAATGTGCCCGGACTGGTCCTCCCCTAAATATAATGGTATAATGTCTTAATTTAAAGCCCACCATCATTGACACATAATATGCATACTGTCAGAATATATGTAGTATAAAAAAAAAACGATTGAGTTCGTTATACAATAACCCTTTCGATTTAAATTATTAAAATACATATCAATGACTAGAAATATAAAACTTAAAATACGTGAATACAAGTTTATATAGAGTAGTTTAAAAAAAAACTTTCTCTCGATCAATTTATTTAGTTTTTGGAAAATTATTTTTTAAGCAATAAATAACTTTAAGTTATTTTTAAGTAACATTATTATTTATGTTATTTAAATAAAAAATAAAATAAGTCGGGTTAGTTACACACCATTTATAACTCAAGAATGGCTGAACCAATTGTTGTGAAATTGAAAACAGAGATAGATTAGACCTTAGAGAAGAATATACAGGTATGCTACCTTTTGTCGTGAAAATAAGGAAAGGGAAGTATCAGTACACTTGATAAGGCCCAAACGGGCATTGTTGTTTTGTTGTTGCTATAACAACAGAAAAAACGCAAATGAACTACACTTCAGTGTGTACCTAGAAAATGATGAACGTGTTTATTTTACTGAAAATAATTTCCAAGAGCCACTATCCTCCAAAAAAGGCATTCACCGCTCTTTTAAATCTCTGCACAAAAGATGAATTTGCAATAATTGGAAACGCCGAACTATAGTCTGTGTGTGTAATTTCTTCAAAATAATGTTATTGGATTGTTTATTTCTCGATAAAAACTATAATCGGCTAATCAAATCTGCAGAATACTCAACCGATAACAAAAACAAAAAATGTCGCATATCTCAAAGTACTTCAATGAAGATAATCAACCTAAGTGTAACCCATGCAGAGAAATACATAACTTCATCAAAGGCAACCAGGGACGTAACCAGAGGGGGAGTCCATGGGGTCCGGACCCCCCCCCCGAAATGTCATCGACGAAATTTTTTTTAGAATCTGAGTGGAACGAAAATGTTAGTGTTTTTACAATGCTTTTTTTTGTACTGGTAAACCTAATAATTAATTATAATATGTTATGGACAAAACTACAAAATAATACGGTTATCACACACATAAATATATATATATAGGTACTAGTATACGTATACCATATAACTGGGTATGAGGTAGATATATATATATATATATATATATATATATATATATATATATATATATACATAGACGATAGAACCAATAGAAACAATATTTACATAATATAGCATTCTGTTGGTCATTATGAATTTAATTTTTGATTGATTAATAAGAATAGTTAAAATTACTTATTATTATTATTTTTTTTTTTGACTTGATTTTTCACCAATATATCCGATAAATGAGGACTATTTTTCCCGGAAACGAATATAGTTCAAAATAATATTTCGTTACGCCATACAGCATTAATAAGTAACAAATGATTACGAAAAAATAAATTCAGAAGAATCAGCTCAAGATCACACATAAACCCAATAAGGATTTCGTCTAAGCTTACTGATTACATGAAGTGGCTGGAACTACCCCCTTAAACAGTTGCTAATCTGAAAAAGGGATGAGTCGGCAGGCATGACAACCGTATACGTATACTGAATCAATGTTTACAAGTTCATGCACGGATAGTCAGCGTCCGTATTTGGGATTTGAGTGGAATATTACTGCAGGGGATGATGGTTTGTTTTAGGTGCCGAAATGAAATTGTAGTTTTACAAAAAGGGTGGATTTTTCAATAAAGAAAAGAAACCACGAACTTTTTGGTTAAATAGTAAAAAAAAAAGGAAAAAAGAAAAATAAAGAAATAAATATTTACCAATGACTTGAACGTGTTTTTTCACTTACATCCACAGACTTGTTTCTAAATTTGTGTAAATATTGTTACAACTGTAGTAAGTACTTATACCAGTTATGGGCACAGTTACTCGAAATACCGCAGCTAAACGTTGGACTCTTTATAAAAATACACACATATTAGGGTATATTCAAGCATTCATAAATATTTACTCATCGATTTAAATTAATTTAGACATAAAAAAAAAATCGATGTTTATTGTAATATAATAATTTGCGTTATTCGTACAAATTATTAGTTAATTAATGTACCAACACTTCAGAAAAATAATATAATTATTTTATGTATTCAGTAAGTATAAGTTATGAGTTATGATAAATGTTTATAACATTTTTTAGTGTTTAACTCACCTCTGATTTACAATACCATAGTGTTCTAAAATTTAAATTGTACTTAGGTTGTTGTTTGTGACCATTTTAAATTCATATTGTACTACTTCTAACAGTTAATTTTATCATCAACAGCATATAGCAAAATAATTAACAAGTTATAAATATTTTATTTTATTTTCAAATAATATTATATACAACTCGTGTGTTTTAAATATAGATTACTTCCTCAGAGATTTCCAAGCTCCTGTCATCAATACAGTAACATATCTCCTAAATTTTCTTATTTTATTTATACTTATATACATGTTTTATCATTTTTTTTTTTTTTTTTGTTTTTTAAACATAGGTTAAAAGCATTTTTTGAATAGAAAAATATTGAAAAAAATATCTATTAACTTCCTTCACACCTAAATTATTCATGCATTTATGTACGCGTATATCTATTTTAATTTACCTACTTTGCATACTATGTCATTTTTGTTATTTTTAATCGGTTGGCTTTAATGTACGTACAAAAAATATTATTTTACACCATATCGCATACGCCATGTTCGAATTTTATAGGAACCATGTTGATTTTAGCGAAATGTTAAAAAGCAACCCTGGTCCCGCGAATAACCGGATTAATCGCAACAGGCAGGAGGAGTGCTGCGCTCGCATAAAACGCTACTGCTGCTGCTGCTGCAGGATTGTTACCATATGGGTCTGATAAGGTGAGTTCGATAAAACACTCACCCTCTGGCCAACAGATGTTTGCACTTCGCACAGGAGCTTTGATCGGGATTACCAGGACAAGCTGTATAATAATGGGAAAAATATATAATTCTAATGCTCTTTTTTACACGGCAGCGCGTCAAGTGATTTTAACCTCCATCGCCTCATCGCCTCGGTCCTCCACGCGCTTTTGACGTGTACTGGTTCCGGACGATTGTATACAGTAAATACACAATAGGAATAATAGGCACACTTAGATTATTGGGGCAGATAACAGTCAACTACTACTACTACTACACGAGTGACAAGTGTATACAACACTTATCATGCGGATCATACGAATGCAGTGAAATGTATATTAATGACAATACAAGGTGAGTATGTGTAAAATGAAATGATGTATTTTCTATCTCTAATCACGTTAAATTCGCCCGGGTAAGAATGAGCATCGACCTAGCCCTGGGGTTACTGTTTGAAATACGATAAAAAAATAAATAAATAAAAATAAAAAAATGTAAACGTACGCTAGGAGATAATGGTTAATGAAAAATCTACGTAAAGCTAGACAGACGGAGCGACCTGACGGAAGGGTAGTAAGTATAAGTAGTACTAATGAGAGAAAAACATAAATTTGGGGGACAACGGATCAATAAATTTCACATTTAATCAATATTTCCTCTCTTCTCCTTCGACCACCAATATATTTTTATAAATGACAAAAAAAAATATGTTTTGTATATTCTTGAAATAATTGAAAAAATGTAAGTATTTATTAAAAACAGAAACGTGTTTCTTTAAAAGTCCAGGTCCCACCATAAGACTCGATTTCTATAATAACTGAAATGATACACGTATTATTATTAATATCGACAACCCATAAGACTTCACGGAAAACGATACTAGGAACCGGCCGCCGACGACGGTTTCCCTTAGATTTCCACCACGAATAAAATCATATCGTTGTACATAGTGGTCGGCACAAGACAATAATGAAAATGAAAAAAAAAATAAATAAATAAATAAATAATAATAATAATAATAATCGAAAGAACGGGACACGCACGGCGACGAACATAAGGGATGACAAGGCGGTTTTCGATGATTATTTCGATGATTGCATCGGTTTTATTTGTGCAATAACTGCGGCCTAGCCCTCACTCCCGCGCACCACCGCCTCACCGCCCCGCTGTTGTTGCTGCACAATTCTAATGAATATTTACCCGCGAAATCCACCCCTCCGGAGTTTGTATTGCATATGTAATGTTATTTATATAATGTAATGCGCCTTGTACGAGGAATATTCTTGGAAGAATCCCCCGCCGAAGGTTACGCGTGCTCGCATTTTAGACCGTGATTGGAAAACCGTACTAACATATTACGGCGGCAACTAAAAACTTAACGCACTGCAACAACGTCACGCTGCGTCGCCTTCCGGTGTCCATATAGCATATAAATATAATGCGCAGCGCATACAACAGTCGAGAGAATTGATCAGTTCGCATTTCTATTTTGTTATGTACTTACTGTTTTTATTATATTTTTGTTTACGGTTTGTACGTAAAATCACTGCTTTTCTAACATACTGTTCGCTGCTCATCGATGCGCATTCGCTGCTCATTCGTGCGCACCTGATGTATGGTGCATGTGCATTGTGCGATCTGCGTACGCGTATGTGTTCGGTACATCATCGACTCACTCACCCGCGGTCCTTATAGAAACATTTCTGCAAGCGTCTACGTATAATGTGTGTGTGTGTGTGTGTGTGTGTGTGTGACATAATACTATAAGAACATGATTTTTTAATTCAATTTTCACTGAAAAACGAAAATAAATTTCAGTTTCATGTTATTCGAATTAATAAATTTCATTACTGACACAAATCATAGATTTAAAAACGGACTAAATAAAAATTATTATAAAATAATACCATATTCGCATGATAAGCTCTTAGGTATTATTCGTGAAATGTTTTCGTATTTTTACATAGCGCCATGTAAAATAGTTTTGACAATGACAGTGATATTAATTCTATTAATTTGAGCAGATTTCACTGCTAAACTAAAAAAAAAAAAATGTCCCCAATGTCACTTGCTGTTGATTACTATTTTCGCACTATCGTTTACGCCCTCGTATACTCGAGAACAAATTAATAAAAGCGTGCGCTATACTGGTCCTCACCAACACACCCTATTATTGTTGTATTACATACAAACAATAACACCATAAGTTCTAGTAAAATATAATTAAAAACTACGATAATCATACAACAATTTCAATTTTATTTTAATTATTCGAGTCTTTCTCGTGTTTAAAATTGTAATGCACCTTACATATTATTCGAGTAATTTAGATTTATTTGTAGATAATTTAAGTTATATATTTATAAAATAATTAGAAGTGTGAATATACAAATCAACAAATAAGTTAATAAAGCATTTAATTGTAACTTTAAGGGGCCTATTATTTATTTGTTGAGTAAATACTCGTAGGCTCAAGTACAGTACTATATATATATATATATAGTTAAACATTTATGAAACAACGAATTGATAATATTAAAATGATAGAAAGAAAAAGAAAAACAATTATGGTACAAAATAAAATATTAATATAATATAGCATATAAATACGTATAATGAATAGGTAAAATACATAATTTAAGTAAATGTGTATTGAGTAAATTATACAGTGTATATAAATATCTTTATTATTCAAACAAACAACATTATTAAGCCGGTTACATGTACGAGATATGTTTGATGAGATGTTTAATGAGGATATGTTTGTTAGAACCATAAGAAGTATGGTCAAAAGATATCGTAAATGTAAAAAATGATCAATAATTTAGTATGTGATTACGAAAGTCAAGGGGATGCAGCAAGTCTGAGCAGGCAATGCTACCTTTTAAAATTTTGGAAAGAAAGGATGCATAAATTATCTCATGACAGCATCGAGAAATACCAAATTAAGGCTCGAAAGTTAAAGCAAAACTTGGGAGATTAGGATCATGGCCAAGACGTCTTTTATAGTCAACGAACCACAAGAAACGTTTTTGCTATTATAATAGATTTTGTTAAATTTCCATTCAATATATCGTAATTGTATAATAGAAAAAACTGATAAACGTCATGATAAATATGCATAATATTGAATATGTTTGTTATTTTTTAAATTATAACAAATACTTGGATGAATATAGTATAATATTAGGTATTTATTGAAAATAAAATTTTACCCTGTTAGCCAATAACATAGCTTCTTAAAAAAAACTCATTGACTTTTTTCATATTATAAGACACAAGTAATACAAAATATCTGGATATTTGACTCGCAATTAATTGTTTTCATTTTGAAACAAAATTTATTAATATTCTATTAGTTTTCAAATACTCTTAGAAAATTACTTTGTACATTATACAATTTTCGTTCAGTTTAAAGTTTAATTTTTTTAATAATGAGATAATTAATTCGCAAGACATAAATAATGCATTTTTTCCCTCTGCATATTAAATTTATACAAAAACATATAATTTATAAAGTCAAATCTTTTTAATAAAGATAGTCACGGGCAATTAAAAAACGTTGACTATTGATAAAATATAATATAAATATAACTATGTGAAATAAAATATATTCAGTATTACGTGGTTTTTGTTTCTTTAAGTTTTATATCCACTTTTTATTTTTCTATTATTATTGTTGCATATATTTACATGCACTATCGTGATATTGCCGGTAAATGTTTAGTTGCATACAAGTTAATTTTTATTAGTACCCCTTTCAATACTATTGAAACATTAGAGATAACTCATTTTTATTGATCGATTTCAATAAAATGTCCATTAAAAATAAAACAATTATTATAAAATGATAATTACTTTGTAGTGTCCATGTTTATTAGAATAATGTCCACCATCAGTACAGGGTACTACATTATGATAACTAGAATTTATGTGAGTATTTAAGCTGAGAAATTTTAATTTGTGCGCATTTCAGAAATATATATTTAAATGATGTTGAAAAATATTATACTTAGTTGTCTCTTTTTATTTATCTTGGTGACGATAATGAAGCATAACAATGAATGAAGCATGACAATGAAACCACACATTTTAGTAAAACGTAAATTGTGTCGTTGATATTCAATTAAGTGTTATAACCCATACCGTGAAATTTATAGAGAAAACAAAGTTTTGTGGACATGACGCATCTATTTTGCAAAATGTCGACTGTCAAAGAAGTTACGACCATTTAAAAATCTGATTTCATGATGTCTATTTAAAAAATTATTTAAAATTGAATTTAAGTTATGTGTACAATATCTTAAGTATTTAAGAATCTTCTGATTTTAATTCAGATCAAAAAATACGACGCGTTGTAATCTGTAATCGTTAGCTCCAAGAGCGGCTGTATGAGAATAAAACAGTAAAAAAAAAAAAAAAAATCAAAAAGAACTGGAAACAACGGGGTAGAGACGACTGAGAATAAGCAAGAGAGCTGCAGAATGGGGTGAAAAAAAGTGCAAAAATGTACAGTGGACAAAAGATCCCTGCCGCAGTCCCTGTGCTTCAGTACGCACACTTTGGCCTATTGTCACACTCGCGCGACCGCGCCTGTTTCTACAGCATTGCCTCTCTGCGATGTTGATTAAAGAAAATGAAGAACGTTTATGTTATTGTGCGACGGACGCAATTCCCTGTAATTTGCTCGACAATCGTTCCCCCATCAGCGCGATTGGTATGGACAAAAAAAAAAAAAAGAAAGAAAAGTTTATACATCTATTATACGTCCCCACGCGCGACAAAAATATTATTTTCTCATTCACTCGTTTTTAGAAGGTTTTTTTTTTATTATTATTATTATTATAGTAAGCTCTGCGACTTCAAATTAAAATAGCAATAATACGCGAATCAGTGCAATAACAACATTTAATACAGTCTACACAACATTCAACTATACACGTGCGTCGTTTTTTTTTATAACACATATTTTGGATATATAAATGTTTGAATAACAATTATTTTGTCTACGCAACTCCTGTGTGTATTAAAATTACTATTACTAAATAGCTAGTCAAGTACGTATTAAAACTCGCAGTACAAGTAAAATATTCTAGAATATGAAACGAAAATTATTATAATATTGAATTCGCTTAAATTTTATCAAATCGTATATTTTAGGCTTCATATATTTTGTACGACATGCATTTATTTTAAATAATAGAGCTGTAAACTAATATAATATGAGTTTTAGAAATTATATTCATGTGCCTGAAGTTTAATAATTAACAAAAAAATATATATGTATAAATATTTTAACAGCATAGCTTTTTATTCGAGCGTATTTATTTCGACCGTTTTGATAAAAAAATAAGCATAAGTTTGACAATGCTATGAAATGTAATCACATTTATAACTCTAATGCTATACATTATAGCACACAATTCTTAAAGGTTACTAAAAAGATTGTGTTCAAATGCGTATGTTTCCGTAAGTATAATGTCCAAAGATATTGTATAATGTATATATATATAATCGTTTGTTAACATGTGGATAGTTGCCGCGGGTAGGATCAGAACGCGATCGAATTGTTTGTCGACAATATTTTGACGGATTCCTAAGCATTTCAATCGCAAATGCATGCGCACTGACACTGCGTCAGTGCAAAATAAACGCACTAACTTTTGGTCATCATCGTCTTGTACTTTGTAGTTGTGCACACAACTGAAAATCTACAACAATACACTTTTTTATCATAAATATTTTTAATATTTTTTCGACACAAATAACTTTGACACAAACAATTAAAATATGTCAGATGAAAAATTATATGTGAAATGCAGAAATATTCATATTTATATGACATTAGGCATAAATGCTATTACGACTCAGTTATGAAAGAAAATACGTATGCTATGAACCCACTTTTCGTCGTATATTTTTCTTTTTCTTCAGCTTCTGACAAAAGAGCTAGTGTGAATATCATGTCTTCTTCGTCACTACTTGTGCCATTCATTATATTATATTTTACAAACACTCAATAATATTAAAAATAAATAATGTAACAGTAAACTTTGGTTCGACCATCGAGCTTGAGCGATGAGATCAAAACAGTCAAGTATATAAGGCCGCGGAATTCCGACTGGTTCCGACACAGTGTGCGGACAAAATACGTTTCCGTTCCTATTCGATCCAGTGTGCGGCAACCTTAAGATGGTCCTTAGTTGGCGACGCTACATCAAAACGAACACGGAGTAGGTACGGAACAAGACTAAAATACGGATACAATGTTTCAACACTCGCTCGGACCAGCCACGGTACCGATTGTGATAGCAAAAATATCGATATCGATACATTTAAATATAAATTCAAATACCACACCTATTCATAGCACATTCATAGGTATTTTTCAACTCCTAAGTCCTTCGGTAAATCCTTTCGATTGTATGCCATTCTAACAGTGAATACATGCAAACGTTTTTAGCAACTTTGTTTAACTAAATTAAATAGGTTTTATTTAATATAAAATATGTAATATACCAAATTCAAAATTAGTTGCTAAAAACAATTTCGTCCGATTTAGTCTCTGTATGTACGTCAGTCATTTTATGGCATTAGGTTCAGTACTATTATACGCAAATAAGAAATTAAGCATAATGTTATCACCTATAATAGTTTAATGAACTAGTGCATCACGTGCTACGCCGGTCTGTATATTATAATAAATTTGTGCCAATACGCCTACAATATGGTATGTATTTGCGACGCGTCGTAACAACTAAAACGAACATAAAAGAGATGGTGTAAATAAATAAGCTCTGTTTGTGTATTAATCGCCGCGTCCGGAAGTAATACCATAATGCCTGTTAACGCACGTAGTAAAAGGCAGATTTATTTATAATAACAGGCCTCCGGCGAAACCCGACGCACATAGAGGGCGTTTTAAAGCGCTTTATTCGAACGTCACACGAACCCCAAAACAAAACTTACGGCCCCTAGAGCAAAATAAAACAACAAAAAAAAAAAAAAAAAAAAAAACAAAATAGAGAGAAAAACGATAATGAAATAAACATTATACACACGCTGCGTTATATGTACGCATATAATATAATATAACGTGTCGGATTCGATCAACGCCGCAAAAACATCGCATTGTGTTATTCGGTGATAATCTCTAAATCGAATCGAATATATTGTTTATTTTCGGCGGACAAGAGGGTATAGGAAACATACGTAACCGGAACCCGCACGTATATAATATAGAATCCCCGTTCGTTTTAACACCGCGAATTGTTTTTTTATCGTTTTAATGTATTCCCCTTGTCCGAGAACACCTGCACGTATGCGGTATTATATTGTGTACGTAACTTTTCGCTGTATAGATATGATATTCAATCGTAATATGATATTTATATGCGATCAGTGTTAATATATATATATATATATAAACTGCAATCAGCAGAAGTTCTAATAAGACCAACACATTATATTTGTAAAAACGTAATTGCTTTTCATTTAAATGACGCGCCAATGATCGAGTTGTCTTGCAGCCGACAACATAATATGTTATATATTATATAAATTATTCTATATCAAAAATAATTCAAGTGGTTAGATTTTGTGAATAATTTTGACTTTAATATCTGGGATTTTTCTGTATGAAGTATTTTTTATATTGTTATTGAAACTAACAGTAAAAATAAATTTCTGATCCTGAAAAAATGTTAACAATGGAATGATAAAATAATTTTTATTAGTTAAAAGTATAAATAAAATGTGTATGCCGTGGTCATCAATCGCATTTAAACAATTCAAACATGGACTTCTAGACTTATATTAATGTATTAATATTTCTCTTATATTCAAGATATAGAATCTGAGTTTCCAAAAACGTTAAACGAAATACACGAATATGTGTTAATAATATATTATTATTTATAATATGAATATATTTAATTTTTATTATGAATTTATTCATTCATTCATTCGTTCATGTTCAAACGTGTACATTTGTGAAGAATTTTAAAAAAAAATAACCAAAAATCAAAAAAATGAAGTGAAAGTCATTTATTTTTAAAGTCTTGAATAAAAATTAAATCGATTTGTTTTAGTTAATATAAATTCGTTGCAGTAATCAATTTTCTGCAGATATTCGGCAAAATTAATTGTGGAAGGCAATAGCAGGGATACAAATTCCGCGGTCATCTTCCAGCACAAACCAGTTGACCAGCCGACTACTTAATAGACACCAAACACTTGTTGTGCCTTACGCTTTTGCAAGCTGTAGTACGAGTGTAATCATTTCGATTTTTGATTTAAAGTCTATCCTATAATGTCACCATGAGTATCGACGCTGTATATCTTTATACATATATTATACAGTTCGTTAAATATTTTATACTATTATGTATATATTATTCAAATATCACTTACTCAGGGGTGGATTTAGGTATGTGGTGACTCCTGGGCGGAATGCATAGTGGGGACCTCTTACACATAAACAAGAAAATATTTTTTTTTACTTATTAAATAACTTTTATTATTATATTTAGTAGTAGTAACAGTTAACTACTTATATAATTATAAATTAAATTAATGTTCAATATTATTTAATTAAATATGTGTAAATATAAATAAAATATTTTTTCTGTATTTTCATTTAAATACCATAAAATTGTGGGCCCCGAATTTGTAACCTAACCTAGGCTGCAGCCCACTCAGCCCTCCCCTAAATCCGGCACTGCACTCACTTATTGACTGTTCGCTATACGCCTACTTCTTAAAAAAAAAAAAAAAAATAACAAAATGAATGAATTTGATTATTTAAATAGTGGTATCTCTAATACTCACTCAAGTTATGCAGTAAGAAGAGGTTGGTTTAAAAAATGTTGTATACAAGCCAATTAAATGGATATCACCGTTAATTCTGACTATGACCAATCATTGTAACGTTGCCTGTTTATGTGTAAGTTCTCCTGGCTGCAGTCAAACTGAAATCTGAGAGAAGAACTAAAAACATTGTCTACAAAAAAGTTTTATAACATAAAACCTATAAAATCCGGTAAAAACTTTTAAAAACTGGTAATCTGTAGAGATTGTGAAAATTGTATTTATTTGTTGTTTGTGTGTTCTTTTAGGATAGCCTTAGGGCTTATGATTATCTAAACATGAATATACTGTAAATATCACAAAACAGTAATCCGTTGGAAACTATGCCCCAGCCAAGATTGTTTCGTGCAAAGCTTGATAATTCAGAAAGTATATAATAAAATAGTTATGTATTTATAAGTACTCTCAAATAAATAAACATCATTCATAGTTATTTAGTTGTTTTCCTCCATCATAGATTTTAAAACAATTACCTATAATAATTAGAAATTCCAATTAATTTCTTCTAATGTGAAGTACAAGACTAAATATATTGTTTTAAAAATTAAAAATCGAATTAATTCTAACTTATCAATATAATTTATTATAAAAAAATGACATTGATATTTATTTTTATTTTTCATAACAAACTATAATAAATGCATACTTTGAAACCTTATTGTAATTTTTGTATGTTAAATGCTTTATTTTAAAATTTGTGTTTTAAATAATTTTTCTTGTGTTTTCGAATAAGTCAATGATCTAAGAACTTTAATTAAACATGCTACGTGTAATAATAATAGTATCATAGATCACTAGTTAAGTAAAAATATAGTTTTAACTAATCATTGACTTCTACCAATACTTTTTTACTTTTAAAATAAAGAAAATAATTTTTAGTTTAAAATATTTTCGTTTTTTCAATTTTTATATCATTCTAAAACTTTTAAAAGCATTTTTCTCCTTTTAAAAGGCATTTATGCACACGGTTCATGTTTCCAAAATATTAGATACTGTTCGTGGCAATAAAATAAGATAGAAACAGCGGATTGGATTCGTAAAAACCTTAGTTGAGACAGACAAATCACCGTATCAAGTATTAGAAAAAGTTGGAAAAATAAAAATAAATATGTCGCGGTCAAACTGAAATCGATACATTATCAATGGCGACGATATTATACAACTTACCGGGGCGTTTTAAGCACTTTTACATTTTAAAGTCTTAAATCGTCCTCGAACACAACGAAATAGAGTAACGATGTTTCAAAATACGTCTACAGTTATTTACACCGGACGCGCGTGTTCTCTGCACCCCGATGTGAAAACAATTTGTCTCTGATAAATAATAATTAGAACACGCGGACCCCGGTGGAAAAACATAGCGACAAATTAAAATAACTTTTGACCCGCACCTGTACCGTACGAGAAAAAATCACACGGTCGAAAAACAAAACTGTCCTGCCGGAAGGCCGTTTACATTACAGCGGTACACGAAAACATCAAATAACCGTACGCATACGAGTATATAATAGTATACATACGTATAGTACTGTACACTTTAACCGGAATATGACAGTGTTGTGTGTGTGTGTGTGTGTGTGTGTGTGTGTGTGTGTGTGTGTGTGTGTGTGTGTTTGTGCGTGTGTGTGCAAGTCCGAACAGAGGAAACCGCTTCGGTACAAATTACGCCCGTGTTGTTCGATTAATACGTACAACTTATTAACATTGCAGCGTACAATAATGCATAGGCATGCGCGCGGTGTACACGCACGTAGACGATAGTTGGCTCACCGGCAACGGCCCTCGAGGCCGTGTAACTGTCGCGCGCGTATAATATTAATATGATCGCCGGGCGCTAATGATGTGTGAAACTCGCTCATGTCGTGTAATAAAATGTACTCGCACGATATTAAGACAGGAACAGGCAACGGTCACGTCTAGAGGGACACCTGTGTACCCATCCCGTTCCACACATACCTATACAGTGGTGTACACCGACCATGCATGTGTACGTTACACGCATCCACCGAACCTGCGTGTGGGAACTATACTCACTGCCGGGTGATTTACATTTTCCGTAATACATACATACATATATATATATATATTAGGTATACACATATACTAGAGGAGCGGTTCCCAACCTTGTTATATCCGCGTAACATTCGACAAAAAACCTCCTTTTTTCTTTTTTTATTACTTATGAAAAAAATAATATATGTTCGTTGTTTTACATTCATGAATAGTTTTTTATTATTAAAGCTATATAATCATTAGTATTTAAGCACTCAATGCACAACAATTTAATTTAATATATATATAGCTATTATTTTTGAATTTTTATGAATAACATAGTTGATGAGATATCGAATGAATGAGGACGTCAAGGCCCTCAAGGGATCGGACGGAAAACATCCGATAGAAGATTTTTCAACGTGCAAATAAAAATCTGTAAGTTGTATCAGTACGTTCAGAAAATATGTACCTATTTATTTCTTTAATGTTTGTATTTTTAAACTTGTGAGTTGTGAGTTGATTTTTCAACTACAATTGTATTTAAATGTCTAGTCAAAAATTATGTTTTTATCGAACGCTGCAAAAAAGATGAAATGTGATTAGGGATATTCCACCCTACCGTCATCCTCACCCCTCTCCCAAACTTCCGATTACGATGATGTGTGATTTACTGTTATGTAATGTGTTTGTAAGTTCATCAATAAATTGTGAATTGACCGACACGCGTTTTGTGTATTGTTTATCAGTGTTGATAGTTTCATTTTAATATAGTGTATTATTGTTATCAAATGGCGTTAAACTACAATTCAAGAACTCATAAATGAAAAGAACGTGAAGAAAAATTAGAAAAATCCCAAAGAAATCAATTGACTCTCCAAGATTTTTGTATTTAAGGTGCGATACAAAACAGTAACCCACAGCGTTGGGGTATTTTACTTAGGAACATAAAATGCTCTTTACATAGTACCTCCGATACAAGATGGTCTACTAAAGCGAACTGTGTGAAATCTTTTTCTGCCCGTTTACCTAGATAATAATCGTTATTGCCGTGCTTTTTTTTTTACTAAATCTCAGTCTAGATGTGATTAATGGTTTGAAAGGTATTAAAAAATATATTAAATCTTTCTAATTCTTCTTGATATCATGGCTGAAAATCCTAATGACTATTGACTTAAGAAATAACGTGATTCGAACTAAAAGTACAACTGTTGAGGGGCAAAAAGATAATATCGCGAATTTGATTAGCGAATTTTCATTTATTTACGAAGCAATTGGACCTTAATATTGCAAGAATGTAAATTAGTTGTTACAAATTTAGGATGGATTGCCAGTTTTCCTGAAGAAAAACGAGGATCAAATATTTCCAATTATATATGTATAATAAATTAATGTTTGTCTGTACATCTCTCATGCCTTCCTAAACCATTCGTCCGATTGCAATGACACTTTGGGGAAAGGCGGGTGCATGCCCGCAAAGGTATCTGAGTTAGTAAGACTACGTAAGAAAGAAAAAAAATACGTACATACATTTTACTTGAAGACCAGTACGTGTGTACAACAACACAATTATACATCCAATGATCGTTTCGCTAAATAATTGTTGGACTTTGATAATGATGAAATGGAAATCGATAAATCAACACAATGCATCACATTACCAACAAATGTCTGTAAAATATGTAAATTGACAAAGTTTTCCCAAATATAGCACATAAATTACAGAAATCATTAGTGGCTCAGAGCACGGGATATATTAGCAGCCAAAAATAGCGAAACTGATCCACTAAATTTCAGCATTCAAAACGAAATTCCAGACGTCACTACAACGTACAAATCCATCGAAACGATAATGAATCAAAACGAAGTTGTCAATTATCCAAATGAATTCTTAAACTCACTTGATTTGTCAAGCACGCCACCGCGCGTTCTAGCGCTGAAAATTGGCGTGTCCATCATTCTTCTTCGAAACATCAACCAATCACGACCGTGCAATGGTACTAGGTAAAAACTTTGGGTAAAAAAGTTGATAAACAACCTCATAGAAGCAACAATTTTAAATGGAAAATTTAAAGGCGAAGATGTACTGTTGCCACGCATTCCAATGATTCCAACATATATGCCATTCGAATTCAAACTTTAGCAGTTTCCGGTACCGACTGGCCTTTGTAATGACCATCAACAAAGTGCAAGAACAATCGCTACAAGTGTGTGAACTGCACTTGAAAAAAAAAAGTTTCTTCCTATTTTATCAGACTTAGGACTTTCAATACTAATGCTATATCATTGAAATTATTTCATAATCACTTTTTTATTATAACCTATCACTTATTAGAAGTGTACATTGAAGCAGGTAAAAATCAGAGGCTAACATATCATAAAAACGGACCGCAACTACCGTATGTGCCGGAGAAACATGGGCCGCAACTTACGTATGTTGTTATCGGGATGCAATTTACATTTACCGCCCTTAGCGTACCATAGAAGAACACGCATGATTCGCTTCGAATTATTATATTCTGCCTATTCCGTTTTATATTACACCGTTTCCGTTTTATAAGCAACATTTTATACGCTTCAATTATTACGCCCATGTAATTGGTAATTCTAACGTTCCACCCGAATTGAGATTTGACCGCGAGATATTAATTTTAAAATTATCACCTATCCGTACAACGGATGACTATCTACATACATTATCTAGACAATGTATCAGTGTCCATATGTTTAATATGCAATGGTGTAATAAAATAAATACATGGAACCACAAATCAACCCATACATTTTTTTTATTTTTTGATCGATTAAAAACACAATTAAAAAATAAATGTACCTAATTTCTTCTTCGTTCCTTTCCATACATGTCTTGCAAATCATGTGTCGGCCAAACTATCACTATGAAAATTAACTATGGTATAAAACTAGAAAAAGTATTAAAAAAATAAAAAAATAAAACATACAATTATTATAACTCATTAAAAATTATATTAATTATAAATTATTGATAATTTTTTTCTTTCTTTTAATTATGTAACTAAAATATTCAAATTAAAAATTATACATAAAAATCTATATAATATGTATATAGATTTTTATGTATATCTTTTAATTATAGTGACATAATCACAATAGTACCTACCTTCGCGTTTATAAGTTCTAATTTATAACCATAGGTATAAATAAATTTATATCAATATGTGCTCAGATCCATTTTCGTTAAACCAATTCTACATCATAATGTTCATGTTAAAATGTGAAGTAAAAAATATTTATAATATTAACATATCCGATAAATAATTAAATGTCAATTAAAGTCAGACTACCGATTGAAAATAATTTAGCCTATAATGCTTAGGTAATATATTACATATAACGTTTCCACCAAAATTTCAGCACATATAGCAATACTCTAATATCTAATATGTTCACCTCCACCTCACCAACAGAAATCCGTGACGTGGATTAAAACGAAAATGGTCTAGAGTTCTATTAAATTAGTAAAAGAGGTGTTACCAATAGTTTAAATTCTGTTGTCAACATCACGTTTACTTATTGTAAAAATTTGTTTACAGGTTGTACATTGGCTTTTTAATTAAAAAAAAAAAACATAAATAAAAATATGTATAACAATATATAACATAAATTTCAACCATTATACCATAGTATGACTATAGTGATGGAAAAAATTCGAATTTTCCGAAGTTTGCAAACCGGATTCTGGATTCTAAAATCCGAATTTTGCTCAAAAACCGGATTTTGGATTTTGAAACACCGAATAAGAATTCTTTTACTTATAATATATAACTTATAATAAAATAATAGTAAACACATATTTTTTTAAATTAAATTAATACATTTAAAGTAAGTATATTCGTTTCAAAAAATTAAGAACTGGAGTTTTTTTAAACTTTCTAGTATAGATAATATACAAATTACAAAAACCGTTACATCATGTCGGTTCAACAATATAAACTCAATTAAGTACAAAAATACAAAACTTGGATTTAAAAACCTGGAAATTTAGATTTTAGATTTAATGTTCCAATTCCGGATTTTTCGGAGAATCTGAGTTTATATCTCATCGCTGGTTTATTTTCAGTAAATTGATTACATTGTTTTTAATTTTTTAATATGTTTACTTGTAAGAAAATGGCTGAAATGGAAAAAAGTTTGAATAATCGATTCAAATTAACTTCTAAATTAAAAACAATATTTTTTCTTCCCAAATTGGAAGTTCTATGGGAAAAGTTTAATTCTGTACAGCTGTTGGGTACCTACGAAGTCACCCCTCAGACTGTATTTTTCAATTATGATCACGTACATATAATACGTACCTATGTATAAGTACACGAACACGGTTTTATGAACGAGCGAAGCGCACGGGGAGAGTTTTGCTAAAATTACGAATGTATTTAATTATTAATACAGTATAAGCGACTACTACACCTGAGTCCACTTAACACAATTGAATTTCATCAACTGAAAAAAATAGCTGAGTAGTTTATGGAACAATGACTTTATTGTTCAGTACGAAACTTTTATCTACTCGTGTGTCGTTGTGTCATTCATTTTTTTTTTTTCCATGCCGTTTACCTTATAATTTGTAATAATAATACAGTAGGTGCCTACTACGCAAAGCAGTACAACGATTATAAGTATAATGAACTCGTATGAATCAAAAATATGTTAAAAATATAGTCACCAATTTTTTGTTATAGTCACGTAGCATAAATATCTCTTTGGTAAAAAAAAAAAAAAACTTTAAGTTGACCCGATTTTTAACAAAGTTCTCAAGAAAAATAATAACAAGTTGTCGTATAATGTCTATTATGCATAATTTTCAATATTTTAGACTTCAGACTGGTATTGTTCGACCATACAATTGTATAAGATTGTACATTAAAATAATATACAAGTTTTTAAATAGAATATTATTGGAACCGTTTTGCTGATATGTTTAAATTATTATTACATGTACCATTGAACGATTTAACTATATAATAATATATATATTATAATTTGTAAACTTTAATGTAGTGTAGAATAACAATTAATTGTTTGAGAGAATTACACTTGTTCTTTTAATACAAAACTAACATTAATATTAACAATAGCTATTAATTTATTATAAAAGTATTAATAAAAAACAAAAATCTATAACTTCAACATGTACCAAGAACAAACATGTATAATCCATGTTAATATATTTAAATACAACTATTACGTATGTATCTAAATAAAGCTGTAAATAAAAATTCTGAATATATATGTATTATTATTATACTTGCAAGTCTAATTATAGAAAAGATTATTTTTTAGAAGTTGAAATACTAAAAAATACTTTTAAATAGTTATAATGTAACCATCTAATCAATTTTATAATTAGGTTGTAGATTTGTAGATACAATTATTCATAAAAATATTTTTCCAATTTTAGGAAACCCATAAATATATGTGAATCTTTTACTTAGGTTAAATAATTTTTACTAAGGTTAATAGTGAAAAAGTAGGCAATAATTATAAAATTATATTATTTATTTTTATTCACAAGATAACCTAAAGTAAAAGATTAAAACCTCACAAAAACATAAATCTGATATTCACACACTAGGTACACACAACTACATGAGAAAAACTTTCTTAAGGTTAGGTAAGGTTAGGTTAGGACAACAATTTTGTTACAACAAGAATACATTCATTATAAGTATAATCATAATCAATATGGGTGTCCTCCAATAATAAGTAATCTTCTGGTTTTTTTTTTGTGGATTTTGTATTTTTATCATAATTGCGCCAAGGTCTGAGATTTTGTCAGTAAGCCACTGTTGTTCATATTTATTATTGGATTAAAAATAAAAAGCTCATTCAACCATTTAACCACTTTATTCTTCTAAAATATTTCAACTAATTGATAACATCATACATTTTAAATAAATTGCAATAATCCAGTAAAATTAAAAAAAAAAAAAAACAATGATTTTAGGAAGTATCTGGTCTACAATAATTAATACTAGTATTATTTTTAACATTAAAATTAAATTCTAAAGAAACAACTACACTATAATTTGTTTATCACAAGGTTAACAGACTAGTATGTTAATTCCACTTGTTGGTATACTCTTAAATTTACTTTAAGTCATTAACATGTTTTATTTAAGTAATATATGTATAATTTGAAATATTTTTTTTTAACTATTATACCATGGATACACATTACTTTATCAGTTGAATAATTTTTATACTTTGACTTTGAGTGGATTTTTGAAATTCTTCAAGTAACTGTAAAAAATATGCAAAATCATATTATTAATAACAAATGCAACAAATTAACTATCAAATTAACTTAATAATCTTTATTTATTAATCTTATTAATCTTAATTTTAATATAATTTAGTATTCTTAAAACGTACATCAAAGCATATTTCTGATTCCACTAATACTCTATTGTGTGTATTATTTGAACAACACGCTAAAAGTGTAGGATACAGTATTGAGGTCAATGTGGGATTGCTGAAATACTGAAATGGTAACGTACAGAGTAATTGGAGCACTGTCGGAGATTGTCCAGACTGTAACATTGACTGAAAAATAAAAACAATACAGTTATTTCAAATATAATTTTATTAATTTAAAATAATTATTACTTGATGCTGAGCACTGTTTAAAGTAAAATATCCAACAGCAACAATAACATCATTTAAAATATCTTTATTTTCTGGTTTTTCCGAACAAAACCACAATAAATATCTAGCTATGTGCCGGAATTGAACAGATAAACTTTCAGCTCCAAACACTTCCTAAAACAAAAAATACATACACAAAATTAATACTTAATATTTTATAATCTTATGAAAGCAGATATAAATTATTCACTGTCTTTTATCATACTTGGAATGTTTCTGGATTCATTTTAGCAATTGATGTCAACATGCTGAATACAGCTTTGGTAACTTTGAGTACGGCAGCAGATAAATCTGTTGGTCCTAGTCCATTAGCACTACAGTCATCCCGTAAAAGTACACTATATAAGACTGGCATTACACCTAATAGTTCAGTATTTTTAAGAATGTCTGTGAACTTCTTAACTGATGGACCAATGCTGAAAATATTATATATTTTACAATAAAACAAGCAAGTACATTTAATCTTATAATTACTCTTATAATTACTATAGTTACTTACTTGATTTCAGATAGGCTGCCAATAAAAGATAAACAATGAATGACAAAATCAGTCACATGTCCATTAGTTTCAGGGTAACTATCTCGTACTAATGTAAAAAATTGTACAATCTTATCTAGTACACCAATATAACATATATAGCTGAAAATACTATTGGTTAATAAATGATTTTATTTATGATATTATTTACGTGTAGTATTAGTACCTAATCAAGTCATGAATATGCTCATTGTCTTCTTGGTCACCAATTTTAAATGACAAGAAAACAGTCATTAACAATTCCAATAACTGCCCACTTATTGCACAATCTGTTTGAGCTTTCATTTTAAAATTACTTTCAACTCCAGTATCGGGTATAATTTTCTAAAAATCATTAATAAAAAAATGTAAATACCTAATTTAATTCATACATTAAATAATAAAAGTAATAATAATAATAATAATAATAATAATAATAATAATAATAATAGTAATAATAATAATTACATTTAACTCAGCTGTAAGTAAATCCAAAATAGTGAAGATGTTTTGTGAAAAGATCACATTTTTTGAGTTTGTTTCACTACGGTTGCACATTTTTAAAAGTAATTTGATTGCCTTCATTACATATCTGAAAATAAAGATTAAGAAAATTTAATATACTACTTAAAATTATATTCAGTAAGTTTAGTTCTTTTATTTTAGACATTGTACCAACAAATGTAATTTAAAACCTGGCTATATAATATTAAACACTAATTAATTTGGCCTACAACCTTAAAAAATATAATACACAAACTTGATGAGAAATTCAGATGTATTTGTCACTTTATCTTCATTTATCCCCACGATTAGTATTTTATTAAGAACTGTCAGTCCATTACTTCTTGAAACCAATGATTGAAAATCTTTCACCTAAAAAACAGAATTTATTTCCTTAATTATATCTTCAATTTTTATTATTTGACAAAAATAAGCAAATGCTTAATATTCAACTATGTATAAATAATTACATATTAAAACTATCCATAGAATACTGATTTTGAAACAAAACCCTAATTATTTAGTATTTAAATTTAAATGTTTTAAAGTTATTTAAAAAGTATTTGTAGTTGAAACTTCTTTAGTTCTTTAGTTATAAATACACCAATGAACATTTTAAGATGTTTATTAAAATAATGGATAAAATATATAATGATAATTTTACTTTATTTTTTATTCCACATATACTGAAAATGTATTACTTTATTTTTCTTATGAACATAATTTTATCAAAAGTGGTCATTTAACCATTAAGACACATTTTAATATTACTTTATGATTTAAAAGATCATTTTTATTTTTAACAATTCTTTTCAAAAATACTAAATCAATTAATTTAAGCAATTAGTTATATACTAGGTTACAAAAAAAAAAAAATAAGAAATCAATAAATTTGTATGAACTGATGAACAATGAATCATAGGTCATAATTTATAGAAATTAAGGGATATTATTCACATTTGTGATGAATTTTTTTTTTTTTAATTCTTATTAATTGTAAAGTAAAACAGAATTTTAACGTACAAATGTAGACGAATAATCAAAAATTTGTACACTTAAATATTTTTTTTATGTAATACTGAATTTAGAAACTCAATAAACACATACACATTGAATCTAAAATATGAATATAAATATAGGATTTATTGTTATATCGACAAATTTGTAAGAAATGATAAAGAACATTAAATATTTATAAATTTTTTTTTAGTAATTGTCAAGAATGTTAATGTTTACATATTTCAGTGTCTTATAAGAGTATATATTTTTAATTGTATACTAACTATATAAAAATAAGTGAAATACAATTTTGCTAATTGTTAGTTTAAGTATTATGAAATACAATAATATATATTATAATTTTTAACTATAATGTGGAAGATAGATTTATTTATTACATACTGAAATATCATTTGAACGTTTTTCTAAAAACATTAGCTTTGTTTCCAGATTTTTCAATGCACTTTTAGACCATTGTTCATTATTTAATTCATTAAGATGTTTATCTATGGCATTGACACAAATCTCTATTGTAGTCTTGTCCACTGATGAATCTAGTTTTGGTGAATTATCTTCAAATTTCTTACTCCTATAGAATAGTAAATGTATTATTTATATATACTTAAAATGTTAAATTAAAATAATTTTACCTAGTCAAAATTCTATATCTTAATTTCATACATCTTTTACGGTTGTTTTTCATCCTTAATTTGCTATCTGTTTTTTCGTCGGTTATGTCTGTATCCATTGAAATAGTATCAAAAGATTTAACTCTCTTTAATTTCTTTTTTTTTACATCATGACTAAATTTATCTATTATAAAATTTTCTACTTTAGTTAATTTTTTAATTTTTTTTATACGTTCTTTATGAGTTTTTGTCCGCAAATGATGATGTAAAGCAATAACTGTATCAAACTGAAAATTGAATAAGACAAAATAAATTAGAAAAGTCTGCAATTTTAATTATTATTAGCATGTAAATTATTCAATTTGCAAATAGTACTAAGCAATAACTATTAAGTAAATGTTTACAATATTTAAATTAATAGCTAATTTATCAATAACACAATAACTCTAAATAAAAAATGTTGATCATAAAATTTATAAAAAATATTTTTTTAATAATAATGTACATACCAACATTTCACAAGAAGGGCAATATCTTTCCATATCAACATCATTTTTCTGAACACCTAAATCAAGAGCTCGTTGCCTTATATGCTCAATATTTTGTTCATGTCGCTTTGCCGATTCATTTTGTTTTTGTTGAATTTTTTTTTGCAATTCTTCAGTACTAGCCATTTGAGCAGCATACAAAGCAGTTAATTTGTTTTCTCTCTCTTTAGCTTTTTCTCTAGCTAGTTCAAGCCTTTCTTTTTCTTTTTCCTGTTGTTCTCTACCAATTCGTTCCTCTTTTATTCGTCTTCGCTCTAATATTTGTTCAATACGTTCTTGGCGTACAGCTTCTAATGCTTTTAAACGTTCCTCAACAGCAGCTTCTTTAGCAGCTTTTCGTTCTTGATTACGTTTACGTTCTTCTAATATTGTTTGTAACCTATCTTCTTGTTCTTGCCAAAGAGTAAGAATATCATGACGTCGATTTTGAGCCTCTAACTCATTGATAAAAGCTATTTCACGAAGTTTTTCTTCTTCATCATGTGCTTTTCTTTGAATTTGTCTCAAGTGTATCTTACGATTTTCTTCAGCGCGCTTAAGTTTTTTATCTATATTTATACGTTTTTCATCAATTAATTGGCTCTGCAACATTTTTCTTTCACCAACCTAAAAATTAAAATTAAATTAATTGAAAAAAACTTTTTTAATAATATAATTATATTACAATACAAGATAAATTATAAATATAAATATAATTATAATATATATATATATATATATTTATTTATTTATTTTTTTTTATAATAAAAATTACCTTTTTCAGAAGTTCACGAACTTTAGTTGATTTGTCTTGTAATAACTGTTGACGTTTCTGATGAGCTTTAGCTTGTCTAGCACTATAGGTTTGTTTAATTGATTCTGTAGATCTGCATATATCCCAAGAAGGCATTGCAATAGAATCAATAGCACTTTCATTGCCATATTGAATCAGCGCTTTTATTTCATTTATTGTATACATCCGTTCTGTTAGTATCATATTGTCTAAAAGATCAGAATAACGATCAGATTGTGTCATATCATCACTACAGCTACTTTCAGCATTTTCTAATTCTCGTATTTCTCTAGCCAACATCATTTCTTCATCAAAAAATTGTCTATTACGCAACAACTCTTCATCACATATTCGCTGTTCTTCAATTTCATCTTTTAACATTTCTTTCCTCATTTGATCAATTATTTTGTTTTTTGGAACAGGTGGTTTATCTAGTTTACGTTTCTTTTTTGGAAATTCAACTGCATTAGATATAATAGGGCGATCATTTTTATCAGGTAAAACATTCTTAGGCTTTGGTTCTTCTGGATTAGATGTAACAACAGCTAAAGCAGGCATAGAACTAGCTGATGATGGTACTTGAAAACGTTTCTTTATATCAAATGGAGATTTAAGTTTAATATTACTTGAACTTTGTGTTAATGGGTTACTACGGCGAGACCTTATAACAGTTTCCCAACCATCATTTCCTTTAACAATTCCACGTTTGGAAATTTTTGGAGCTTTTAAATCAATTGATGTTTTTGAACGAGTTAATTTTTCAATTTTTTCTGTAACATTATTGACCATATTAACAGAATCAATAGATTTTCTTTTAGATTTGACCAAATTTAATTTTTGACTCATTTTTTCTTCTTCATTGCTCAAATTATCAACAAAATTATGTGTTGTATTATTTAAGGTATGTAATTTTTCCAGGTCCTCGGTAACATTAGAAATATTTTTGTTTTCATCCAATTGTTGTTTATTTTCTTTAGAAATTGTAGTTGATGGACTTTTCTTTATACTCTCAATAACTTTTGTATTTTTAGTTGTGGGTTTTGTTAAGCGAGGGGTTGATGTAGATTGCTTTTTTAATAGATCAGTTCTTGGCTTATCCTTTTCATCTTCTTTTGATTTTAACACTTTTACTGGTTTAGGAACAAGAACCGGAATTTTTTTTCTCTGGCTGCAATCTGGAGTCAAAGATTTAACAACTGATTTTGTTATAGGTTTAAATACTTTTTTAGAAGTATCTAAATTTGTCTTTTTGTCGACAGAATCAAAATCAGTTTGACTACATTGATTAGTATATAACTTTACAATTGAAATATTTTCTTTAGTAATTTCTTCATTTTCCAGTTGAGTAGAATTAATAGTACTTTTATCATTAGATATTGATTCAGACAAGAGATCCAATTTTCTTCGGGTTAACCCAGGGGAAATACTGGGGGGCTTTTGGAGCATCTAAAATGATTATCAAAAATTAATGAAATATAAAATCAAATACTGAATGTCTTACTTTTCTAGGGGAAGCACCTCGAATTTCCCAGGCAAGAAAATTTGGCCTCTGAGGTGGATCAGTATGCTCATACTCCCACTTCAAACGAAACCATTCAACTAGACTATGAAAATCGTGTATATAGTTTTGTAAAACCATAATTGCTTCCTAGAAAAATAGAAAATTTATTTATCAGTCACCTAGAATAATTTAAATTAAATTCCAATAAGTTATGAAAACTGACTTTGCATTCATATACATTTTCATCAGATTCACATATCTGATATATTTCATCAATGTTACGTCGCAAGTTGTCGAACAAAAATGCCCATGATCGATTCCGTAATTCTAGTAACATAAGTAATGAAATAAGTCGTAGAAATATTTCATAGCTATCATTATAGTGTGTAGTTTAAACTTACCTGACCGTTTATCACGGCCAGCTGAAACTGACCGTATACGCAAACCGATTCTCTGACGGTTTGGCCACATCCTCATTCTGTTACCAATATTACTGTGCATGCTGCTGACTTCCATTGTTTATTAGCTACAAACTTGGTTCGACCATTTTTGATTTCCAATCATTAGAATATCTGAAATTTTTGCTGATTCAACAGACAAAATCAGAACGTTTGGCGTCTGAAACGTAAAAAACCCATAATAACGATTTTCAGAAGAAAAAAAAATTAAAGAATCTACGAATTAATTACAAGTCGAGATTATCTTCTAAAATGACGAATTCCACGTATAACCGAATAAAAAATATTGAAAAAAACTAAAACAAAAACAATAACAGATGGTGATTTAAAACTTAAAGCGCCGATGTGTAATTCTTTACTATTATCGTTATGTAATGATTTTTGTCGTGTCTTATCACGTTTAACGGTTCGTGCTGATAAGATTAACGATCTGGCGCGGGTAAAGTGGTTTCCCTTCATGGTTACATGTGTGTGTAACGTCGAACACGCGCATATGAAAACAACAGTATTATTATTGTTTTTATTTTAATTTTAATTTTCAACGATCGATTGACTTTGGCACGTAGAGTCCATAGACCTATAAACTAAGTTTACCTAGTGTAACCTAGTTTATAGGTCTATGGTAGAGTCTCCGCAATAGTGCAGCACTTCTCTTCTTTTCGGAAAACGAAACAACCATAGTACAGGATCAATGTACCACAATAACACAGAATATGAAATAATAACACTAATTAAATAATCTGCGTTAGTTATAATAGATATTAATTTATTGTTCAAAAAACTGTAAAATACCTATTTTTATTAACTATCTGTCTATTTCTTTAGCAATATACGATATCCAAGACACGAGTGCGTAACATTTGAATGGTTATATAAAATGAATAAAATAAAATTGTTTTTTGGCAAATCCAAAAATAATTGGACGAAGACAACGTACCATATACAACACAGAACCGCGAGCGCCAACGAAAACAGTACTATATTATGTGCATTCGCTATAAGACCATGCGTTGTGTTTTCTCTCGATTTGTGCGTGGGCAATTATTCAAGGACGAGCGAGAAGCATTCTTTCATTTTCGTCATATAAATATACCATGATAAATATAATAATAATAATAATAATAATGACAATATTTATATTGTAATTTTTAATTAAGTTATATCTGTACCTATTATATTCATTCGTTTTTTCCCTACACACATCCCGTGGTTAAAGGAATGTTTTAAGCATTCATAAAACAGTAATTCACTTTGTATAGACTATTATATACTCTATCTTTTATGCTCCATCACTTATAGTTGAATTATTATTATGAGTATCGCACAACGTACAGTGCTGTTACTAGTTTTTTTGAGTGTAGACTATAGATACAACCTACCACAGAATAATACTCACAATGAAAGCTAATTTTACAGTGATTGGTAATTGTATGTTATTTTTACTTCATTTGACAAATGAATAAAATCATTGTTATTTACTTTTATTTATGAAAACATTTCATAATCGTAACGTTTTCAAAATAAATCAAAGATCTTAAATTTCAACTTTTAAATATTTTAAATTATAAATAAAATATTTTAGTCTATGACTTGTTTTTTTGCTTATATTTTTCTTGTATAAAATTGACTTGATAATTTAAAAAGCTATTTATGGCTCATATACCACTCAGTATTGTATGTTTGTAAATATAACATCATTTTTTAATGTAAAATAAATTTAAAATAATAGTATATGCTATTGATAGTTTACCTCAATAAAACAATAAAATCAATGATAATATTTATAAACTATAGGTAGCCAGGTTATATATATTAGCATTGATTAATACTATTGTATTTATTATCAGGGGCGGAACTAAGGGAAGATGGGGATTTACCCCGGACGTAAAATTTCAGAGAGTGTAATTTTTGTACAATATAATCTATAATAAACTACTATTTTTGATTTAGTTAGGTACGTATAATATGTTTTAAACTCAATCTATTTGATTTTATGTTATTTTTTAGAAAAAAATTGTTAGGAAGTGTATTATTTGATTCTTGGTCTACGATAGGGCATAACTTTAATGTTTTAAATAATAAGTAAATATCTTATAATATATTGATACATTATAATGTCATATATGATCAGAGCTGAATTTAGAATAAAATATATAAATTAATAATTGAAACAAATTACGGTCAGAGGAATAAGATTTATCTTATGATATAATTATTTTGATGGATACAACACTATAATTGTGTTAATTGATTAATCAATTTATCAATTATAGAGGGTCTCAATTAATTACTTCCAGAAATACATATTAATCGTTTATAACGTTTATTACAAAAAATATAATTATTGATTTAATTTGTCATGTAATCAATGATATTGCATATTAATCATTGAAAAATTCAGCGTTTCTACAAAAATACAATTTTTGTTCTTTGTCGCCTGAAACCGAATCAAAGATCCTTTGCCACGAAAGTACGTAATTGAATTTAGCAATTAATTTATACACAAATAAATGAAAATAAAATCACAACTTTTGAAATTCATTATTTTCTAGCTGTCTTATTTTGAATGAAGATAAATATTGTACATGAAATAATTATTTCTTACACGACCTATATTTTATTATTAACCTAGTTTGTTTAGTTTATAAGTTAAATAGTCTTTACAACTTATAAGTTTATGCAACATAAGATAACTGATAAGCGATTTAATAGATTATAAGTACTAATATTTATTGGTACTTAACCTACCTGCTCATGATTTACGATTTTTGTACGATTTAAAGCATTGTAATGTATAATTATATCTGAGATAATTAATCTATCACAACTTACGTTAGACATACTCATTCGAAATCGATAAAATAGGTATCATATATAACCGTGGATATATGTAATATTGCCATTATATCGTAATGAACGTGTATACGTATTTTAATAATTCATATAGAAATATATTCATGAGTTGAAAATATTGATCTCTCTCCTCTCTATTACCAAATCCCAATTACGCCATAGCATAGTTTGAACGGACAGCAACAATATAATTATATTCTGTCGTAGTTTGATAATTGAGCAACTGCAATATCAATAATAACATAATAATCGCCAACAATCTACCTACCTAAATGACGAGTTTTAGGACTACATTTATGTATATTGCAGATATGTAGTATGATATAAATGTTCTCAATGGAAATTTCGATGAAAAACACATTAACAACTGATATTTCAATATAATCAATTCATGTAAATATGAATAATTTATGTACTTAGATAATCAATAGAAAAACAAAATTAAATTTGTAAATCATAATTGGTGCTATTCTAATTTCGACCTTTTATCAATTAATATTTAAATAAGCAACAATTTAAAAAAAACCGTTATTTGTAGATAAACGGCCAACGATTTAATACCTCGGAAGGTTTTTTGATGTTTTCGTAAATTACTTTGAATTGTAGAAGTCGTTCCTATTATAAAGTTTAGGTACACAAAAATATATTACATGCATCAACAAGCGTCTATGAAATTTTAGAGTATATGGGCATATTACAATTTACATACCATTATAAGTCGATTTCTCATTATATAATTAAAAATAATAAAATATAATACATCTGTATATTTATATCCCACGCATAATACGATATATAAATCTATTCTATAGATATTAATAGATTTTATTGTGCATGATGATTTTTTTATGTTTTAAGCTAGTTATATTAGCCTTTTATATATATATAATTGTTATTATGTTGGAGTACCATGGTAAGGTTTTTTAGAAAGAAAAACATTTAAATAAAAAAATAACAGTATTCTAAAAACGATCATGCAGTTATAAATATGATCAAAAATATTAAAATTAACGTTTTTATACTTATCAAAATAGTTCTTCATAAAGTAAATTAATTTTAAAAACAAAATAAGTGTAGATATTTAAAGTAAACTTACTCATTAGCATTTATCTATGATATCACACCGTAATAGCGCTTAAAGATATTACAAATAACTAATTTTTTTTTTATACTTCTTACCTACCCATTATTTCGAGGAATTTGACGAAGTATATTTGTTATGACCTACCTAACTTGACTAATTTAGTGTCGAAACTCTTTGTTGGTATAGGTATGACAATATTTGCAAATGGTAAAAATGTTACAGTATCGACGATTTAAAAATGTACTTTATACATATAAATATTTAAATACTTTAACAATAGGTACCTACGCTGTAATTATTAAGATATTAAAAAGGTGTACTAACTATAACATAAATGTATGTAGGTACTCACCGCGGTTATTATTGTTTTTCATGAAATACGCTCCGTTAGGTCACGGACCTTCATGTAGGTGCCTAAATCATTATGTGCACACCTCTACACTGGTGATGACTAAAACGAATCGTAAAAAATTAATGCCGCCCAGTTCATACGCCTTTCCAGCCCGCGTCTGAAATATCGTATTTGTTCTGTGTACAAATCGAAACCAACAATCGAGCTGCGCGGCGGTCAAAGATAAAATGCCACCGCGAGCTTGTTTCGCGCCGTACTGTATCAACGGTTTCTATTAATACAATATACCAACTAATAATGAACGTAAAAGGTGTACGTATAGTTTATACCGAGGTATAGGAGTGGTTAGGTTGTTTTCGTGACAGGTATACTTTTACGTATATGTCCGGTATGCTTACATTTTATGGATATACAACTAATATTTACATAATAATAATATATATGTGTATATAAAATTAATGATATGACGGTGAATCGAATATTATTTACCAGTGATGTCCAACCTTCCTTCCTTGGCGGTAAAGTATTGCTTCCTCGGTGGCAAACGAATTATTTTCGAGCGAGCCATCAAATGTAAAAGTACACGAATAATGTCAATATTAATCTAACAATACAATTTTATTACACACAGTAGGTATACAATATACATATAAAGGTACAAATTGCATTAGTTTTCATAAGTTGCATTAACTGTTAAAAAGATTACCTACAGATTGAAGTATACGCTGTAGGTACCTACAGAATAATTTGATCAGTACGCTCTTTTATGTGCACGAGTCATATCGATATTAAATCGTAAGATTTCTAATTGTATATGTCCGATAATAAAATTAATAAATTAATAAAAAATCGTATAATTTAATTTTTTTTTTAATATTTTGTTTTATTTCAAAAATTTGTAACGGGCCACGAGTGACTAGCGGACCGCGGCTTGGGTACCACTGTCATTTACTAAACCGCGCACATAATAGATTTATGTACCACCTACGAAATATAAAATGGTTGAAGTACACGTTATAATAATAATATATCATATGTTAATTTAAACACACGGAAAATAAAAGTATTCTTTTTTTTTTTCATTTAATCGTATAACAGAAAATTCGATAAAAATATGTTATAACTAACCTATGGGCATAAGTAGAGCCCGGATTTATATGCATTTTCATATTTTTTTTTTAACAGTCCAGAAAATAGCTAGATAAGCTACAAATTTGAATTATAATTAATAGATCCGAAATTCAAAGTTTTATTTTGCATATTTTTGTCATTTTTTGATATGTAATGCATATTTCTGTGTTATGCAATTTTTCATTGCATTTTATTCACCTAAATGTTTCATACTCATTAGTTTTACTATTATTCTTTGGTTTTACCCACATATACCTATGGTTCATAAGGAATTAATTTTCTTATATTATCTAATCGCATCTAGATAATGATAATTTGGTCAGGACTAGATTTTGTGGTCTGTATCTCGAGCAGTGGCGTAGTTACCCCAAGGGCAACAGATAATCACCTCGGGACTCAAAATTCTTTGAGAGCGCAGATAATATGTGATAAATTTAATTATTTAAATCATTATTTTAATATTGTTATTAATTGTTGATTAAATATTTAATGTGAAATAAGTGCGATTGATCTTATAAAAAAACATACATTCGGTCACAGCAATGTTTTAATAATAGAGGTAAATGAATCTAATTTATAATAGATAGGACGAAAAATATATTTTACCTCGAGACGCTGACGCAGGATCGACGAGAGAGTGGGGCAATGAGGGCTAAAGCCACAGGGCCCGTACTTTCGAGAGGGCCCGTCGTCTTAGCTTTTTATTCAAAATTATTTTATAATTTCATTCGCCGTAGCATAAGATGCAAATTTTAATATTATTATTGTACTTAAGTATGTACAAGTAGTATGTATATCTGGCCAAACAAGTGCAAGGAGACCTAGAGTTGATCAGCCTCGAGGCCCTCAAAAGTTCTCGTCAGCTCTACGCTGACGACGGTAGCTACGCCACTGATCTTGATTAAGTTTTCGTGAACCATATTTTAGTTGTGTTTTGCGTTAGAGTGTTGTTTCTTATTAAAATGTCAAAAGTACAATCGTCTATTCGTAAAAATATTGCAGAATATGGAGAAAATATTTTTGCATCTGACAGGGGAATTTTTTTTGTCAATTATGAGAGATAAAGACAACAGTGTAAAGCACTTAACTGTTGCACATCTGAAAATATAAAATATTTTCTTATATCATACTTTCAAGAAATTTCAAAATGTATAAAATAGGTACCTACATAAATGCTTTTAGATTCTGAACGGAGTGATGGAATCTATTGGTTTTACAATGATGTGTGTTTTTTTTTTTTTTTTGTGTCTGACGACAACTTTTTTGGCAGTAAAAATGCTTCGATTTGCTTATGTAGCAACTTTTCTAAAAGAAAAGTGAATATAGATGGTACTTTGGCTAGTCTAAAATCCAACTTTTCAATATTTAAAAAAATTACGAAAAAACGGGAAATTTTACGCAAAATCACGTTTTTACAAATTATATTTTTTTAAAATACTCCAACTCAAAAACCAAAAATCGCAACAACTTGAAATATTCACCAAATCTTTATATTGGCGTTCTCTATACATGGTTAAGTTTTCAAAGTATTTTGATTAATTATAGATAATTTAAATTTTCGATTTTTGTAAAATTTTTGTTTTTATACATCCATCAAATTTAATTGGCAGACCGAAAACTCTTGAAAATTTAATACAAGGTTCATAATAAGTTAAACTTATCGTAACTAAAAAATATCGGTGATCGGTTTACTCAATTTTTTTTTATAAGCCGTTAATGCTCAAATTTGTATAAAATGTGTAAAAATCACGATAATTTGCAAGTTATTTTGTAGATAAAAATTCATAAAATTTTTTCTGTTCATACTTAAGGGTCAAAATGTTAACACTAGGTTATCTATAAGCTACTCTTCAAAAATTTTTAAAAAAATTTCTACCGGACTTAGAGGAAAAAATTTTATGACTGTTTGAAATTTAAATATTTACGAAATTGCATAAAATAGCGATTTATTCTCAAACGATTTTAAATATTTGTTATAATTCAAAAAGTATAAGTCGTAGATTTTTGAAATTTTTACCAGCTGTTAAGATTGGCATTTTCTTTATGCCATATTTTTTTCCAAATATTATATTGATATTTAAGCCACTTATAAGCATTTAAAATATTCGATTTTTTTATATTTTTTTTATAATCGGTGATAAAAAAAATTTGGCCCGTACAAAATATTTGAAAATTTAATAGAAGATTCCACAGAAGTAGTTCTTAATGTCATTAAAAAATTATTAAAATCCATATGCACAATTTTTTTTATAAGCGTTTGAACAGCGAATATTGACATAAAATTACATGTAAAATATAATATAATGTATAATATTCTAGACTGACAAACTATGTCGCTGTAGGCAACTGCCAACCCATCCTAATTGAAAAATATATTTATCGTTTCAAAATAAAATATACTTTTTACAATATTTATAAATAACAATGTATTATATCCTAGACAAACATATTAACTCCGTGCAGAATCGTTATTCGTATACAATGATATCTATCATTGCATTCAAATTTAACAAATCCATTGTAATAATGACCTATCCTTTAAACGAGGTGCACTCCACCCCCAACTGTACAGAGCGAGGCCCATCCGGTTCTTTTTTTTTATTTCGTTTATAATGTGAAAAATGACGATCTAAATAAATAAAAATTGTTTTGTAAATATTATATATGTATAATTTTTTTATGTAATTTAATGAATGAATGTAAGAATGAAATCATTATTTTGTATTTCATATTTTAATAATATTTTCTTATAGAATTTAGGTATGTATGATTTATTTCGAAAAAAGTCATAATTAAATTTCAAAAGAAAATATCAAATGTTCTTACTGTCTCATATTTTCCATCATTTTTTCACGTACGAATGTTGTATAGTAACGTACCTGTAAGAGAAAATAAGTAGGCTTAGGGATTTCTAGCATTTGCATATTTATTTTTGAAATATTATAGAAATTATTTATAATGAAACAGCTAAGTAAACAAAAGTACTGCTTATGATATAAGGAATCTAAATTTTGAATTTTAATTTGCATATAATTGCATATTTTACAGTTTTTAATTTTAAGATCATATTTTAGTAGTACCCACGATTAAAGAAAAGATATCTTATCTTTAATCGTGGTAGTACCTATGCAGCCTTTAAGTGCTATACAAGATTATAAAATATCATATCATATTATATGGTATATATTTATTTTTTTGATTACTTGACGATCTAACAAATTATGATTTGGTATTTTTTAAGCATCCGCCATTTTCTTCCATCCACGTGGAAAAATCCTTTTCGAAATATATTGATTTTCTTTCAAATAACCACAACAGATTTATTTGAAAACATAAGAAAATATATAATAGTATAATGCATTTTTAAAGGTGAGAAATTAATGAAAAATTAAAATAATTTAAATTTATTTGTAAATTTGTATTTCAGGTCCACATTCAAGCATTGAAGATTTTTATTGAAATGACTCTAATCTTTTAATTCTCATATTTCTCCATTAGTTTTTCGTATTTAATTTATCCTATTTAGTCTGGATCAACTAGATTTTAATATTCAATATCTTTGGGTCCTTAGTTATGTGGAAATTAGCATCAATGAGATTGTCGATACTTTAGCCAAAATGTCCTTTAATTTTACTGGTCCTTATTTTTCTCCTATTTCTTGATTCGAATTTAGTCCATTATAATGTCATATTTTTAAACTTTTATCTGTATATTGAAATAATGTACCGGAAAAATTTCCTTCTAGAATGAAATCTTTAGTCCCTAACATCTGTAATGATATCTGGTTCAGTTTGTTTTTTTTAACATTATCTAGATCTCCTGTCATACAGTTCAATAGTTTACATACAGGTTATTACACCACCTTCTACCTTCCCATGACTATAAACTTAATTTAAATGATTCTTCTGTCCGTACCCTGCATGCTGAGGAAAGTATTTGTGATCTGTTACATACCTCCTTTGTTTCTTACAATTTTGTAAACATCTCTTTTAATCTCTTCTCTTTCTTAAACACCAAGTTTGAATAGGTTGTAGATTTAATTATCTCTTTATTATTATCATGTTTCTTTAATCTTTTGTTGTACATATTATTTATCATTATTTTGAATATTGTGTCATACCTTGATATATATTGTAATTGTCAAACTGAATAGTTAATAAAAGCTCTTAAAAAAAAAAATCTATTGAATTTGGTTAATAATTCTCAAATCAATTAAAACACATTTCTTTTTATATAAATACCAGTAAAAATAATAATAAATAAGGTATATGTCAATTTTCAGTAAAATAAGAAAATTCCTGTTTTTTTTTTTAAAAAAAAAAAGCATATTTGCAAGTTTTTAGAGCTAGAAATCACTAAGCCAACTAATAAGGATACATAATTTTAGCCACCTTCAGTTGGTAAACTAATTTTAACGTGAAAATGTAATTTTTAATATATTATTTAATATATTGGATATATATTATCACTCCGATAATAAAATGATAAGTATTCTTTTTTTAATTTTTTAATGATATTTAAGTCATGATTATATCCGTCACAATAATATTTTTTTTTATACATTTATTTGGTAAGTAGAGGGGAGTAGACTGGGATTCTCTTCAAAAAGTTATACTTCACTCAAAGAATGAAATTAATAAAAGCTGAATCTGAACAGATAATTATGCATTTAAACACAGTCACATTATTCTACACGGCTATAGAACCCTAATTATTAAAATTAATGTATGGTAAATTGATACAACATATAAAACAGAATATAAGCTTCAGAAAAGTAATGAAACAAATATTATTTAAGAATACAAATATTTAAAGATTATTTTTAAGTATCTAACTTAATAATTATTATTAATTAAAATGTATAAAAGATATTTATAAACAAAATAGATAGCAAAAATAAACAATAACCTAATGTGAAATTATTACAAACATATGTATATATATTTAAATAATTAAAAATTATTGTGCAAGAGTTGGCTAGTTTTGAATCATACATTTAAGTTCAGAAATTAAACGTGTAAAGTTAATTTTTTTTGCTCATGAATAAGCTGAATAATTTGTTTGGTGTGCTGCTGGCTCGTCTTTTGTTGGTATTAGAATCTTTTGATTCTTTCATTACAATTTTAGCATTGCCCTGGAATCATATTGACAAATTGAAAACTTAAGTATCAATAATAAATATTATATACTAAGTTAAATAATATTTTGTACCATTATTAACTGAGTATTATATCATAAATACTAATAAATACTTAAACTATTAAGTATATTATTAGTTTAGTTTAGTTTTTTTTTTAATATATAAATACTGTGCTAAAACATGCTTATTAAAATATAACTATTTAAAAAAAATAATAAGAATATAGCTAAAAATATTTTAATTTTGAAGCATAAGTTAATAATTAAATTTAGTACAAACATTTATTTTTAATATAAAAATTAAATATAAATTTCATAAAAACATTGAATATTTGATAAACTATCTTTCTATATCTATCTTTAAAGTTTGTACATGAAAAATAAAATTTTTTTTTTATTTTTTTTTTAAGAATAATATTTTTATGACTATTATCATTTTTATTAAATACTAGTATTAATAAAAATGTAACTCAAAACTATTAGGTGTTCTATCTTATAAATACCTTGTATTTTTTTGTTTGATAAACAACTGTACACAAGCTTTTTGAGTTAAGGGAATTATATTACACATTAGTAAGATACAATACTTTTTAAACAAAATATAATACAAAAATAAATTTACCGATAAAGAAACACGACCGCCATTTTTACTAGGAGTTGGGGGACCTGGTTTTTTGTATGATGTCTAAAAATAAATTAAATCATTATTTAAATGAGAAAAAAAATTATAAAAGCAATAATAAATATACCTGATTGCGATCTTTTTTCTTGTTACGATCATTTGGAATAAGGTTTTCACTTTCACAATCGCTATAGTTAGCTAATGTCTGAAAAAAATTAAATTTATTTAATTTGATTTCTTGTGTTAATTAAATATAAAAAAAATTACCTTAATATCTTCTTCTGTAATTAATGAGGCATTTGGCAAGTAATTAGTTTCAGCAGCATAACAACTTCTTAAATGTGGAGGACAAAGCGAATTGCGAGCTTGTAATTCTGATAAACGTTCATAGTACTGTTTATCAAAATTATCATTCAATCTTACTTTGCCATGTTTCAAATCTGCAAGGCATGAGTGGTTAAACATTTCACCCTCCTCATCTTCTTCTTTTGGGAATATTTTACCTAAAGATACATAAATTCAAAAAACCTTAAATGTATTAATTATTATATTTTTAGTTACTGAGTTAAATTCTGTTTGATGGAATAAAAATGGTAATTTGCAACAAAATAAACCTTTTGTATACTGTTAATTGACATGTATTTCAAATAAAGCAAAGCTGAGCAAGATTTATCAGTGGTAATAAAGCATTATTTATATTAATATTTTTTTAGTTTTATATTAATATTTAATATTATCACATTTTATTTTTCTAGAAATTAAATGTATATATGATCAGTGTTTTATACATGATATCAATTTAATTTAATATTTATTATATTAATCAATATTAGTAACTGTTATTAGTTTAAAAATCTTTTGCTCCTATTACAAAAAAAAAAAATATTATACAAAATTAGTGTAAATTCAAGAATAATCATATCTTCTTCTTCTTCTTTTGCCTCGCCTTCCTCCCAACTATTTAGAGTCGGCCACCCTTGTCCTACGCCTCCACTTTATTCGGTCAATCACATCTCCTCTGCACACACCGACAGCCCTCATGTCATTCTCCAAAGTCTCCAACCATCTCTTTTTTGGTCTTCTTCCTCTTTTCCCTTCAACGTTCATCTTCATAACCACTCTTACTGCATTCGTTTCCTCTCGCCTCATCACATGCCCAAACCATCTCAGCCTATTTTCTCTCATCTTGTCCACAATTGGCGCTACACCAACACTACCTCTCACGTATTCATTTCTTATTCTATCTTCTCTTGTCACTCCACTCAACCATCTAAGCATTCTCATTTCCGTGACACTTATACTTTGTTCTATTCTCCTGTCAAGAATAATCATATGATCACTAATATTAAGATAATTTAAGATGTAATATTTTAAAATATATTGACCAACTAGAAAAAATATTCAAGATGATTAGTGTTTAATCTTTTTTTTCCCCAGTTAAATATACATAATAACAAATCTCTCACCATGATAGTATTTATTTATATTAATTAGTTTTTAAGTATACCACATGAAAACAGTTTTGTATTGATTTTTTTTTTTTTTAACATATTCTGTACATAAAAAGCAATAGTCTTAATGATAATTGAGGTTAGTTATTTGTTAGTAACGCACCAGACGATAAGGTGAATTTTTTACCGATTCCAGCAGGTACATTTCGTTTAGAATTATCTTGATAGGAACGAGTAGTTTCTTCAACAAGTGATCTAAAATAAGAAAAATAAATTAAAATTTTTTTAAAATATATTATTAAATATTTACAATAACATTTAAAATTTTAACCTTATTTGACCAGCTGAATTAGACTTTGGCAATGTAAAAGAATTATATTTTGGAACTGCATTTGTCTGTAAAATAAGTAATTATCTATTCTCAGATTATATTGTTAAATATAAGTCTGGTAGAAAATAATACTTGATTATTATTTTCAACATTATTTATTACTATAATGTTACAAGATTTAACAACTAAAATTATTGTAACCAGTAAAAATATTATTATTGCATCACACAACCTACATAATACTAACAGTATTTTTAAAATTTTAATAACCAATATTTATCAAAATCAATTTAATATTAAATTGAAAATAAAATAAATTTAAATAATTTTACTTCAGTAAATAAAGACATAATTTGTTTTATAATCACATGGTTAATTTGAATTTATATATATATATATAATATATTACATAAGTATTTTAGAAGATAAACTTAATAATTTGGCTTTCATATGAGTTCCTCTCATTAAGGTTCAGTAAATTATATTTGATATTAATGAAAAATTAAAATTTTATATTTATATCATAATATTCACATATAATTATTTAAATACTTACAGTTTGGGAAATTCCTGAAATATCAAATGGCAAGGACATAGTGGAATCTCTTCTTTCTTTTTGTTGCAATCTTAAATATTTTTCACTAACTTCCCATAATTGTTGACCAAGTTCTTTAATATGAATTTCATCTTTGTTTATCTGAATAAAAATAAATGTTAAATAAAATATACTTAATAATAATAAACAACTTGAAGAACATACCTTTTCTTTGTATTTCATTAATTTAGTTTCATAATCTTGATGTATTTTTGTTTCTAAATCTTTGCAAAATTGTTTCTGGAAAGACATAACAATTAATTCATAAAATTATTAAGTTTTATAGGTGAATTTTTAATTTTACCATTTGCTCTCGCTTTCTTTCAAATTTCTTTTCATATTCACTTGTAATATATTCTTGAGTTTTTTGTTGAATTTTTGTCATTTTGTAATTACACTCAGATTTCAATTCAGTCATTTCATTTTCCAAATGTTTTATGGTTTCAAGTTGTCTGAAATTAGAAATTTTGGTTTAAATTGATTTATTTATGGAATAATATATAACATGCAGACATACCTATTTGATTTTATAAGTAATTCAGCATATGCTTCATTAGATGCATACTCATTATGTGCAATGGCCTGCTTATTTCCTTGGGTATTAATATTAACTATAAACATTTTTAGAGCTTCAAAAAGTTTTTTTAGCCTTTCAATAATTGAGTAATCATCGCAATTTTCAACTAATGTTAACTGAATACCATTTTGTTCAATGAATGTATCAGCAGAAGTAATTACTTCCATCAATGAATCTTGATTATGTAGCGTAGGTTCATTTTTACTAATATTAAGTGAATAATACAAGCAAGTTTCTAAATGTGTTTCAAAATCTCTTTTTTCCTTTTTGAGTACTGACTCAAGTTCTTTTTTTATATTTTTTAAATCATTTATTTTCTGATAGATATCTGCTAATGAGGTATTTTTTAGTTCAATTTGTTTTACAATTTCAGATTGTTTATCATTAAGCTGTTTTTGAACTTCACATAACTTTTTATCCATATCAATAATTTTTTCAGTTGACTCTTGACGTAAATTATTAAATTGACATTTAAGGTCATTTAGTTCATTTATCAATAAGATATTTTTATCTTTACTTTCATTATATAGTTTATTAAAATCTTCTAATTTATTTTGATTTATTTTTAAAGCCCATTCATTTTCAACTAAACACTTCTGAAGTTTAATATTTTTATCTATCAAGTTATTTTTTTCACACAAATCGATAGGTTCAGAATTTAACTCTTTCTGATAATTAGACAATTTTTCCTCCATTTCTTCAAGTTGTTTTGTTAAACCATTACTTGTGATTTCCAACTGTTTATTGGTTTGCTTCAAATCCATTTCTAAAGTAATTTTTTCATTTTTAATACTTTCATTTTGTTTTTCACAATCAAGAACTTTTTTTTGCATAGTTGTAATAACATTATCTTTAATCAGTATAGTATTCATAAGTGCATTTGTTTCATTAGTTAAATTATCTCTTTCAGATGTTAAAAGAGTAATTGTTTCTATTTGACAGTTATATTTATTTATATATTCATCAATTTCAATCTGTTTTTTGTTTAATAATTCTTGAATTTCAATATATTTGCTGTCCATATCTTCAAGTCGCTGCTTTGATTCCTCTTGTACATTTTTTAACTTATTATTTTTTTCATTGAGTTTCAATTCCAAATTTATCTTTAGAGTTTGTAATTCTTCTTGTTGTTTTTCATGATTATTTACTTTCTCTTGTAATGATTTAAGAACATATTCTTTTTCATCCAAACATTCGTGAAGTTTATTTTTTTCTTTTAATAATTTGTCTTTTTCTTCATTTAAAATAGATATTATTTTTGTTTGTTCACTCAAATGTTTTGTTTGATTTTCTAACTCATTTTGTTCATGAATTAGTTTTTCTTGAATTTGCAACAAATCATTTTCCATAACTGCTAATCGATTAGTCAAATCTTGGTTTGTACTGGTTAAATGTGCAACAGTTTCATGTGATTGCAATTCTAAAGATAACTTTTCATCCTTAATTTCTTCTATCTGGTTTCCTAAATGATTAATTGTATTAGTAAAACCATATAATTTTTCTTCACACAAATTCAATTTATGTTCTTTGTGTGATAAAGAATCTCCAAGATTTTTTATTTTATTACAAAGAGATTCTTTTTCACAATTAATTTTAACAATTGTTTCCCTTTGCTCATTACACCACTGAATTTGTTTTTCTAATTCATTATGTTTATCGTTTAACATTTGCTTTACTTCAATGATTTGTTTCTCTAAATTTTCATTAGCAATAGAATACTCAACATTTTGATCTTTTAGAAGTTTTAAATTTTCTTCTTTTTTCGATATACAATCGTTAGACTCCTTCAATTTATGTTGTAAATTAATACATTGATTCTCAGAATCAACAAAAGTTTTGTTCAATTTATTATTTTCTTCAGTGACATGTTCTAATTGTATTTGTTTATTATTGATATCATTTTTCAACATAGTCGAAGTTTTTTTAAGATCATTAATTTCATGTATACTATCCTTTAAAATTATCTTCACTTCATTTAATTGTTCATCATACTCTTTATTAATAGCTTCTTTTTTGAGTATCGTTTCTTGCAATTTATTTTCAAGTGAGATTTTTTCTATTTTTTCACTATCTAGTTCTTGTTTTAGATTAAAAATAGAAGATTTATGTTCATCTAATTCATCTTTAAGTTTTTTAATTTCTAACTGTGTGATAATAGCATTTTTATCAGAATTAGCAATTTGATTTTCTAAAACTTCTTTTTCTGTTTTTATATCCTTAATAATATCATATTGTTTAAGAGTTAACTTAAGTTGAACATCAAGTTCTTTTTGTTTGTTTTCCAACAAATTTTCAACCTTCAAGGACTGATTTTTCAACTGGATAATTTCTTCTTCATTGTTACTTAACTTGCCTAACATATCATTGATTTGTTCAGTAGATTTTTGTTGTGCCTTTTTAAATTGTTCAGAAGTTTCATTTAAATTTGTTTCAATCATGATTTTTTCTATACTCATAACACCCAGTTCTTCTTTTAAATCTTGTATAATTGTACTACAATCTTGAAGTTCTTCTTTTAAGCTTATTACTTCTGAATTTTTATTTAATAAAGTTTGATCAACACCTTTTAATTTTTCTAACAAGTCAAGTTTCTCAGTTTCCAAATTTAGGATACAATCATTTTGTTTATTATTCAAATCTATTTGGGTTTTCAATTCACTTTCTTGAACTAAAATATAATTTTTAATTTTTAATAACTTGTCTGTCTGAGAATCAATTTTATGATTGTATGATTTTAAGTTAATTTTTGCATTCAAAAGTTGTTTATCAAAATCATCCTGCATATTTTTCATATTTGTGGTAATAATTTCTATGACCTTAGTAAGTGAATGATTTTCTGATATTTTAAAATTAATTGTCTCAGTCAGGCATTCAATTTTTAATTTGCTTTGAATATATTTTTCTTCCAGTGATTTTATATCATTTTCCTTAACAAGTAAATTTTGACTAGAAGATTTAAATTTCTCTTCAAGCTCATACTGTTTCAAACGTAAATCAGAGATTGTTTCAATTTGCTTATTGCTTATAATTAATTGTTCATTAAAATCATTTTGCTTTTTCTCTAAAGTTTCTTTGAGTTTTTCAAGATCAACTGTATACTGATTAATTTCGAAAGTACGACTTTCCAACACATTTTTTAAATCAAAAATTTGACTTTGAAATTCTTCACTTAATGTCTTCATCTGAACTTCATTCAGTTTTTCATTTTTTTCTAATACATTTTTTTCAATTATAGCAGTATTTAATTGTTCTTTTAAAGTGTTAACACTTAATGTATGATCTAAAATATTTTTCTTTAAATCAGCATTTTCATTAGATTTTTGTAACAATGCATCATTTAGATCACCTATACTAATTTCTTGGAGACGTTTTTCAGATTGTAATGTCTCAATTATATTTTTTTGGTAATTGATTAGATCAACTTGCCTGTCTATTTCATTTTGTTTGCAAAGTAAAATTTCTTCTATTTTTGTTTTAGTATTCTTTACATCTTTTAATTCATCAAGATAGTATTCTAAGCAATTTTCCATTTCACGAATTTTATCACTTAACACTTTTTGTTGAGTTTCATTTTCTGTTTTTCTTTCTTTCAAATCAGATTGTAATATTAATTTTTCTTGATACATTTTTTTTAATTCAGTTTCTAGAATATCAATGCTTTGATAATTTTCAGCCATCTTTTCTTCATAAAAAATAATATTTTCTTCCTTGTTAGCCAAATCATCTTGCATTTTTTTAATGTTATTTTGTAAATCATTGATATTTTTATTATATAACTCTTCTGACTTTTTATAATCTTCAATTTTAGCCTGAAATTTTTGAACATTTTTATCATTTTCTTCATGTAATGCTTCAATTTCTGTATTAGTTTTGTTCAGAATTAGTTCTATCATAGTTTTTGCCTTTTTAACAACATCCATTTCAACTGACAATTCTTTAATTTGATTTTCTTTTTTCTCTAATTTAGTACACATTAATTCAATGTTATTTTCCTTATCTTTTATAGAATCTTTCATATACTTTATTTTAGATTCTAAGTTTTGATTTTTTTTTTGATTTTCTTGAAGTTCTTTTTTTTTGTTCATAAATTTATTATAAAGTTCTTCTTTATTAGTTTCACTATTATGTAATTTTTGTTTTAAAGTTTCAATTTGTTTATTTAAGTCTTTAACATGATTTTCAATCTGAAAAAAAAAATAATAGATTAGATAACATTTTATCAAATTAACATAAAAACCTAAGTTTATTTAATAGAAAAAACAGAATAAGTAATTCTCCAATTATACTGTTTTAAAGAATAAATATTCATATTATAAAACTATTGCTAATGAGGATTAGGTTAAGTCTGTTATAAATAACCTTAAACATTTTCTGGACATTTTTTTTATTGATAGTATTTACTAGTGATGCACAACAATATCGATATCGAACCAATTTTATGATATCAATTAGACAAATTTATCAAAAGTAGATCGATATTCAATATCATTTAATTTATTAAAGATTGTATTTTTTGTTTATTTTAGTTTTGACAAATATTGAACGATAAATTAAGATAAACACTAATAATTAATCTTATAATATTAGTATTAGGCAATACTATAACGATAAGGCCTCCATCATAAACATGAACGTAAAAGAATTTGTACAATATTAATTATTAGTCTTGTTATTTCCGTCGGTCGTCATAGTCGGTTTTCGAATTTATTTGGTGTATTTTATTCACTATTTAATTTAAATTATTATGATGAGTAATATAAAATTAGTACCATTGCCTGGAGATCGTAGTCAAATATGGAAACAGTTTGGCTTTAAAATAGATGATAATGGTATAATATTAAATAAAAAACAAGTTCATTGTCGCATGTGTAATTCTTTAATTACATACAGTGGTAATACTACTAATTTGAAATCACACTTGCAACAGTGTACATCAACAAAAAACCGTCAATAAATTTTTTTTACTTTTTAATTTTTTAGTCTATAAATTATTTTGATATATTGTTTGTTTTTTGATATCGTGATATGATATCGATATCAATGAACCGATATCGATAACGGAAAATATATCGTTGTGCATCACTAGTATTTACTATTAAAATATTATTTAATTGCAATTAGTTAAAGTGTAAGTTAAAGTAATTAACTTACATACATTTTAGAACACTAAGATCTACATTTTAATTTATTAATGCTCAGTAACTGCCACATAATTTAATAAAATTGTAAATACAATTTATTTTCAGTAGTTACTCGATAATTTGAAATTCAAGGAACTGATCTGAACATTTTATTAATAAATTCTAAAAATAATTAGAATTAAAGAGATGAAAAATTGTATTACATCAATTATTTTTATTCATTCATCAATTTTATTTTAGCTATAGCAGGAATACAAAAATCATTTTCTAAGATAGGAATATAAATAATTAGAAAAACTAAATATTCTGTAAATGTGATAACACAAAAAAAAGTAACAACTTGAGTATAAATTTAGAATATATATATACACATAAGTATTAAAACTCATGATTTATTTTCTATAAAATCAATAATGAAATACTACATCAAAAAAATTATTGAGAAAGAAAATAAGATTATGGATATAGAATGGTCATAGAAACAGTTCTATACAATGTCGAAAAATTAGTTAAATTTTTTTCTTAGTTTTAAAAGATACACTGAAAAATTATAAATTTTCACCTGTATTCATAAAGCTATTTAGTTACACATATATATGTTGAATCTATTTATTTTTTCCTAAAATTTAAATTTTATTTTGTCTTAAGTCTATTTTTAAATCTTACTTTCATTAAATTATTAATTTTGATGTTAAGCTTAACTTCTTATATTCTTACAATTAATGTATAATAATAATGAATAAATATAGTATGTCTTTTGGCAACCCCCGGGGTGGGCAGTCTGTTAAAATTTAGATTTTAAGGTAAGAGTAAATCTTAGATAATAGAATTTTGATCCTGGAAGGTCAGTAAATTTAGTTTATTTTCCGGGAAATATATATTCTGTTATTCCATTAAGACTGATTATCCTAAATATTAGATATCGATGTCTAATTCTATGAGAATATATAAGGCATATATACAAGTAAATGAATTTATATGATATAGTAATTTACCATATACAAATATGTATTTGTAATACTTACATTTAATAAATCTTTTTTTACCAATTTATATTTATGTCTATATTTTTCTTTGTCATGTGTAACTTCTTCTAATTTAAGACAATTCAATTCATCAAATAATGTATTTGAAGGCAAGACATTATTAGTTTCTTGGCAAGTTGATTTTGCAGGACTTATTGAAATTGATTTATTGCACAGTTCATCTTTTAAGGACTTAAATCATAATATTTAACAAATTAAAATCTAAATAAGTGATATTTCAAATTATGTATTTAAATACTTAAATAAAAAATCATTTTTTTTTATAGAAGTGTCTAAGCTAAAGTATTTTTTTTTTTAAACTTACTGTTATTTCCATTTCTTTTATTCGTAATTTTTCGTTAATCAATTCAATATTCTTTTTTAATGTTATATTTTCAGTTTCAATGTTATCAAAAGCGCTGAGAAGATTTTCATAATCTGAATTTTTTTTTTCCAACTAAAATTTAAATTTAATTAAATAAGCTAAGTTAACAAAATCTTGGTTTAATATATAGTTTCACTTAAATAAAATTAATAACCATAAACAATTATACTACCAATAATTTTTATTAAAATAATAAGTAACTTATAATTACTTTTCCATGAATATCTTTATGTCTATTTTCAAATTCTGTTATTTGTTGTCTTAACTCATTGTTATTAATCTCCAAATCAATTATATCTTGCTTTAATTTTTTTAAAATTAAAGCGTTATCCATTTTTAAATTATCTGGAGATTCTTTAGGTTTGGAAAATTCTTCAATTTCATCTTTTAAAAATTGTATTATTTTTTCTTTATCTTCTAATTTGCAACCTAAATTAAATATTACATGTAAGAAAAAACAAATTTATAAAATACATTTTTTTTTTAAATAAACTAAGGGAGAAATCAATCGAGTGTATTATGAAATTAATTTTTCAATTAATAAAATAATTAAACAAAACCCCTTATTTATAAAGAAAATACTTAATACAATTTTATATTCCAATAATTCTTAGAATGCATTAGATAATTACTTAGTTTTGTATTGATATCTTGTAAGGTTTTAACATTTTCGGCCAATTTGTAGTTTTCTTCGCATTCATTCTTATAATCCTCACTAAGTTTGGCAATGATTTTTTCTTTTTCTTGATATATTAAAGATTTAGATTTTGGTGACTGTGAATAATATTATAATAAATAATTTGGAAAGATTTAATTTAATTAAATACAATCAACTAGTCTAAAGTTGTAAATTAATATACATCACTTTTAATATTGTCAATTTAACAGATATCAACTGTTAAATCATACACAAAAATGTATATAAGTATTATTTAGGTATTATGTGTATAAATATAATTAATTTATTACCTCACAAAATTCTTGCAAATGACTTCGAGACCTTGATTTTACTGGTGTAATGTTATTTGAAAATATTTCTGGAGAAACATTTAAAAATTATTATAGTCACACTTAAAATTTAAAAATTACAAAATATAATTTTTACCTGATGAAATATTAGAACTGGAAATATTTATATCATTTGTCAATAATAATGCATCTGAAATATTTTGTTTCGTAAATAATGAGGACTGTGTAGCTTCTAAGAATTTTGCAAGCAATATTTGCTCTTCACTATCCATTCTTTCACTCAATTGATCTCTATACTTATTATTTGTACATTTTAATAATGCATGTAATAGAACTACTATACAAGTATAAAATGAGTTTTCTTCATTGAACAATTCTTCATATGTTTGTATTTCAAATTCGTCGTAGTTCACTATTTATAAAAATAAGCATATCAAGTTATAAAATATAATATATATACATGTATAATAGGGACATAATCCATACTAATATAATTAAAAGTTGAAAATACCTTTTATAGTGTTATAAATCTTTTCCTTTTCGGTGATAAGTGGTATGGAACATTTTAAACAAAACCTACAAAATATAAATTAAATCAATTTATAAGCCAATATATACAATATTTATCATACTGCCACCATAAGCAAAAACGCCGTAAGTCCCAAAAAAATTTAAAAAAAAATTATTGTGAAATTCGGCTTTTGTAGTTGAATACCGTATGTCTGAAATATTACACCAAACATATAATACAATCAATAATGAAATAACTAAATCACCGTAAATCGTAGAAAAATTTGTGGGTACGCCGTAGGTAATAACGCCGTAAAATCACTATGCTAAGCATTAACGCAGTAAGTATTGTTGAAGATACGGCATTTTATCTTAGTCTGTAGTAAAAAATTATAATTGGCGGCATTTTGGCTTAGTAACATGGACTGGATTCTTATCGCAAATCAAGTCATTTATAATAAACTTATTCGATATTATGAATAAAGTATTTTTTTTTTATTTATGAATTGACTTAAAAATATTTTTGTTTTGGGAATACATTAAAATTTAAATGTATAAATAATTTTATCATATCAGAAATTGTTACTTACGAGTTACGGCATTCTTGCTTTTGAATAAAGTATCAAAAGCTATACCATTACTAAGGTACAACGTGAAAAGTAAAATATCTTGTCAATAATTAATTTAATCATATTTATTATTGTTTCATTGTATTCGTTGGGTAAAATTACATAGGAAACCATATATCATATTTAAATAATGAGAATGTACAAGGTGTTATGATTTTTTGAAAAAACAAAATACAAAAGTGCGTTTTTCTCAAAATCATTTTTTGGTGACCTACGGCGTTTTTGCTTATGACGGCAGTATAGGTATATATATTCGCAAATATTTTTTTAATATAACTATTAAGTAGTTCTACTTAAATTTTTAATTTATTAATATCAAAAAATACTAACACATTATCTACAAATACTTTAAAGGAAGTACTGGACACAAGATTTTGGATACTTGCATATTCAGTATCATTAAAGTCGTCAAATAAACAAATCTGTAATAAAAAATAATTTAATTAAACATTTATAGTTTTCATGTATTGTATACAATATAATAGCGGTTCCCAAACTTTTTTGAGTCATGTATCACACACAAAAAAAAATTAATTATGATTAATTAATCCCAATAAAATGAGATTTTTTATTATTTAAATATAAAATTAACAGTTTAATTGTCGTTCTAAAAATAAATAAATTAACTAACTATTTTTTCATAAATGGTTTTATGTATCTTTGCACTATAAATACATTATTCAATTAAAATATGTTGCAATTTTAAACAATTTGGAGAAAAAAAATGTTTCATTAATTTGTTAACTATCATACTTTTATCATAGTATACGTTTATATATAGGTACAGCGTTAAGTATGTATAATATATTAGTGCATTGGTTAAGAAAAACAATTACAATTGTTTGGACACTAGGAACAATATTAATTATAGATATTTACCCAACGAAGAATTAACTCTTCGAATTTGTCCATATTGACAGTTCGATCTCAAGAGAAACTAAAACAATATTATTAAAATATTACGGCATTAAAAACTAAACAATAACTATTCAATATTCATAAATAAATTAATGCTTTTAACGGGTAAATACACAATATTCAAACACTATAGACACAAACAACGACCGTTAAAAATGTTCAAATGCAATTCGACAATTATTACGCATTATCAATTGACCGTTAACAAAATCGGGTATAGTAAACTAGGAATGTTATCCAAAGACGTTATAAACATGTCAGAATATTTGGAGTAACCACGGAACAGATGAAATAGCCGAATCGTGCTGATTACAGCGATACGAATTTAACGCATCCATCAAATCGCGTTCTAAACAGTTTTGAGTAGTGACTACAATATAATATATTGTATTATATAATTATTATTAATTTTATTATATTATAATATATACAGTGGCGCAGGAACTATTTTTCATGAGGGGGGGGGGGGAAACAACAAACAACTAACAACTGTTATATATTTATTTGTGATAGATGACAGAAAACCTTTTTTAATATGTTATTCTTTTAATGTTGATATAGATAGTATATTATAATATAAGAATTATATAAATTATAGTATAATATAAATATAAATACATTATATTTATATATTGAAACAAAATAAAAACCATGTTTATTTTATACTTAAAGTCATAGGTATTTAAAAGTAACAATGTATAAATTAATATAATAAATTTAATATAAAAGAAATAAATTTACTGTATAGTATATACCTGAAGTTATAATCAATAATAACAATATGTAATAAATAATAATGTTTTAATAATAATAAGTATATTCATGAAAATGAAACCAATTTTAAATATGTAAACGCATAAATTAAACGTAATTTACGATTGAATACCTTTTAATTTTAATGTGGTAGGGGGGGCAAAAGTATATGTTTGGCTTTCTTGGATTATATCTGAGGGGTCAATTGCCCTGTTAGCTGTTGCTCTGCCCCCCCTTATCCGACGCCACTGAATATATAATATTGTGACATTGCTTTTATGTGTTTAGTATTGGACTCAGGACTGAATTTAGAATTTAGACGCCCCGGGGCACTTGTAAAATTCCGCCCCCCCTTTTTGGTGCTGGAAGGGTGTTGGAGGGAAGGGATGAAAATAAACATATTAATCATATTATTGTTTTATCGTTTGGTATTGAACAACATACAACTCCAACAACTCTAAAATGTAGGCTGCATTCAGGCTTTTGTGTATTATGTGATGTCATTATCTGTTAACCCTTTGAAGTACAGGATTTTTTATTTCTGATTTCTTGAATTTAAGTGACTGTTTCCTATTATTTTACAATACCATATTATAAAAAAAATAGTAAAAAAATAGTTTTTTAAATTGTTCATTAGAAAAAAAGGTGGTATACCATACTTACCACCATGCATGTACCACCTTTTATATTAGGTATAACATAATTTTTTTTATGATACGTATTTAAGTATATTATACATTTATTTTCTTTATTTTTAAATATTATAACATAAATCAACACTATTAATATTGATTGATAAACCTTTTTATTATTATCATGTTAATAGAATAGTTATGATAAACTTTTTTAATATAAACAACACAAAATTAAAAATTAACATAAATGAAACTTAAAATCATTTGACTTCTCGTCAAAATATAAATGAAAATATCGTCTACTAAACAAAATAAAAACAACTTGTTATACAAATATATAAAAACAAAATAAATTGAATAAAACTAATTTATTTTTGGTGAAATAGCGCAAAACAATTCCTATTTTTCCCTAAACATGGTGGTATATTGCAGGTTGCACACAGCCATTCTGTTCTTTTTTGACTTTTTTTTGTGCTGCAATGTCCACATCTTCTTAATGTCCCACGGGTGGGCTGATGTACAGAACTTTGGAATCGAACTTCAGGAGAAATATGTGGTTTATTTAATTATGTGTATCAGACTGATTAGAAATAACATTAGATAAACGTTGAGAAATATTAGCATTTTTTACATTTTTTTTTGCATTTATGTGTTAATTTTTTTTTCTTAGACTGACTAGGAATAGGTATTTCTTCTTCTAGATCACTATCAGAGCTACTAGGAGGTATAACTAAAGGACTATTATTTACTGATGGACCTGGTAAAAAGTCAGGATCGACATCAGAGTCATCAACAAAACTATTATTATCTGATGGTAAATCACTTATTTCAGCATCAGAATCAAACAAGCAATCAACTATATCTCCATCATTCAATTTATATGCCATAATTACACTAGATGAAGAATTTTTGTTTTGCATACAAACAAAATAACAACAATAGCAACTTATATGGATATTATACACTGTTTGCACAGTGGTATATATACTATACCACCAATAAATCACTTTTTTAACAATTGCATTTAAGAAAAACAATTATCTATCAAATAGGAAATGTTCATTAGATGTTTTGTAAAATGATTTAACAAGACAAACATGAAATAAAATAGTTGAATGATTAATTTATCATATTTCTGTAAAACAAAAATATGATAAGTGAAAATCTATAAGATTATATTGATTATACGATAACGTTTTAAAATTTTGATGATTCTGCCATCTACCGGTTAATTTTACAACTTATTAAACGTGATATGATGGTGGTATTAAATATATACCACCATGCAAGAGTAAGAGATTTTTTTTTTTTAAGTGGTATATTATTTATACCACCATGCTTCAAAGGGTTAAACCAAGGGATCCTTCAACATTCGTTTAAAAATAGATTTTAGAGAATATCCTATAATAAACGTCATCTAAATTTCCACCAATACATAGAGTACATAGAATACATAGAATACATAAAGTACAATACATAGAAAAAAAACATTTAATACAATTATAATAATTTAAAATTAACTAAATACAAAAAATAAATAAATAACGATTTAGCGCCCCTAAAATTCCACAAGGAGGAGGGTATTTGCCCACTTAGGCCCCCCCTTTAAATACGGCCCTGGACACACAACATACTACGGCCACAGAATAATTTATGACGTGTAATACCCTTCCAGCACAAAAATGAGGGGCGAAATTTTATAAGTGCCTCGTGGTGCCTAAATTTTAAATACAGCCCTGATAATGAGTGACAGTAGACTTCCTATACTCAAAGACTTGAAAAAACTTTATTAAATGTAATCGTGTAATACTAAATGTAAATACATTTAAATATCTCTTAATGTTTTGTTATAAATTAATTCAATTTTAAATTTTGGTATGAATACTTAACTCCTTGCTTACAAATATTTGTTTTTAAAGTTTATTTTTTCATGATGTCACCAGGTATTATTTAACTAACATTCAATTTTTTTTTTTTTTTTTTTAATCGGATCTGTTGATCAATGTGCTTGAGTAAATTATTCAAACATTATAATCCTCAGAATGAACAAGGATATAGCTTTTGGTTTTAATTACATTTCCAAGATATAAAAAGGAGCATTTTAATATGACTTCATTATTTAATAACTATAACTTATTGTTTCTAATATTTGTACTTACTATTTTTACAAATATACTTTTGTGATTGTAGATTATATATATCATCTATAGAAAAAAATCCAAGCAATGTGGGAGTCAATGGAACAACATTACAAGGTATAATTCAATAAATTATTATGTTGGTACTTCAATTATTAATTTTAGTAGAAAAATAAAAAGTTTGATATCCCATAGAATGTTTACTTTTATTATACCTAATTATAATAGTTTTAGATTCTGATCGGAGTGAAGAATGTATTGATTTTACAATGATGTGTGTTCTTTTTTAGATTCTGAACGGAGTGATGGAATCTATTGGTTTTACAATGATGTGTGTTTTTTTTTTATTTTTTTTTAATTTTTAATTTTTTTATTTTTGTGTCTGACGACACCTTTTTTGGCAGTAAAAATGCTTCGATTTGCTTATGTAGCAACTTTTCTGAAAGGAAAGTGAATCTAGTTGGTACTTTGGGGTACTTTGGTCAAAAGTAAAAAATTTTCAATATTTTTTAAATGCGACGGGAACCCTAAAAAAATGAGGGAAAAACGGGAGTTTTTACGCAAAACCAGTTTTCGACATACTCAAATTTTTTATTTTGCTATAACTCAAAAACTAATCGATGTAAATACTTGAAATTTTCACCAAATGTTAAGATTAGCGTTCTCTATACAACGTTTAATTTTCAAAGTATTTTGACTTTTATTGAGCTATTTATAGACAATTGAAATTTTAAATTTTTTTAAGTATTTTTTTTTAAAATAACGATAAAATTTATTTGGCTGCCCAGAAAATCTTGAAAATTTAATACAAGGTTTCTTATAAGTTGTTCCTTAACTGATAAAAAAAAATCTAAAATCGTAGGTCACATTTTTTTTTATAAGTGCTCAAAGTTCCAATTTATACGAAATATGAAAAAATTGCGAAAATTTGCAAGTTATTTTGTAGATAAAAATTCATAAAATTTTTTCTGTTCATACTTAAGGTTCAAAATTTTAACACTAAGTTATCTATAAGCTACTCTTCAAAAATCTTTAAAAAAATTTTTACCGGACTTAGAGGAAAAAATTTTATGACTGTTTGAAATATAAATATTTACGAAATTGCATAAAATAGCGATTTATTCTCAAACGTTTTAAAATATTTGTTATAATTCAAAAAATATAAGTCTCAGATTTTTGAAATTTCTACCAGCTTTTAAGATTAGTATTTCCTTTATGTCATATTTTTTTCAAAATATTATATTGATTTTTAAGCCACTAATAGACATTTGAAATATTCGATTTTTTTACATTTTATTTTTATAATCGGTGATAAAAAAAATTTGGCTCGTACAAAATACTTGGAAATTTAATAGAAGATTCTACAGAAGTAGTTCTTATTGTCATTCAAAAATTATTAAAATCCATTTGCACAATTTTTTTTTATAAGCGTTTGAACAGCGAATATTGACATAAAATTACATGTAAAATATAATATAATGTATAATATTCTAGACTGACAAATGATATCGGTTTTTTTAAAATGCTCTAACTCAAAAACGAAAAACCGCAACAACTTGAAATTTTCACCAAATCTTTATATTGACGTTCTCTATACATGGTTAAGTTTTCAAAGTATTTTGACATATTTAGACTTATTTATAGACAATTTAAATTTTCGATTTTTCTAAATTTTTCGTTTCAAAATAAAATATACTTATTACAATATTTATAAATAACAATGTATTATATTCTAGACAAACATATCATCTCCGTTCAGAATCGTTTTTCGTATACAATGATACCTATCATTGAATTCAAATTTAATAAATCCATTATAATGACCTATCTTATGAAGAGTCGCACCTCACCCCCAAGTGTACAGTAGAGCGAGGCCCATCCGGTTCTTTTTTTTTTTAAACCGGCTTTACGATCCATTGAGGATCTTTACCGCCAAAACTATCTCCTCCCATTTCTCTCTATCTTGCGCTATGATTTGCCAATTCGTCCTAACTTCTTGGCCTACCGCATTCCATATTTCATTTACGCTGTCTATCCATCTTCTTTGGGGTCTTCCCCTTGGTCTTTTCCCTGTTGGCGTCCAAGTCATTATTTCTTTTATCAGGCATCCTTCCGCACGCCATGCATGTTCAGCCCATTGCATTCTTATACTTTTAACGTATTGTACAATATTTTCTCTTTTGTATAGGTTCTCGAGTTGTGCATTCGATCTTAATTCCCATTCTTGGGTTTCGGTATTAAATACTGGACCATGTATTCTTCTTAAGATTTTCCTTTCAAATCTACTTAGTTTTTCTTCATCACCTTTAGTTGTGGCCCATGTGGCACATGCATACGTCAATACCGGTAACTTATATAAAGTTTTTCTTTGACACTTTTTGATATCAATTTTGATTTAAATATCGTCTCCATTGCAAAATAACATCGATTTGCTGCATTCAGCTTCACATTAATTTCTTCGTGCATAATATTTTTGTTGTTTAGAGTTACACCAAGGTACTTAAATTATTTAACTTGTTCGAATTCCTTATTTTCTACTTTAAGGTTGGAGCTATCCTCTGATCTTCTTGTTATTGCCATGTATTTTGTCTTCTCTTCATTTACTAAAAGACCCATATTTTTACTTGCCTTCATTAATTTCTTCAGATTCATTTGGACTTCTGTTCTAGTATTTCCAGTGATTATTTTGTCATCTGCGTATGCGTATACTTATAATAGTTAGAAATTATATTGGCTAGGTACCAAATGCATAGGCATGTTAAAACCTTTATTTTTTATACTATTTATTTTTGCACATAATTAATAAATAGGTAATAGTAAATAGTAAAGATAGCGATAAACTACTTTTAAAGAGATAAAATTTGTTTTTTGTTTTTCGTCATTGTTTTTGTCCCATACAATGGAAGACATATAAAGACGTGTTGAGCGTGTACTCACCCTTAAACTTAACAACCTTCTATTATCTATGGTATTTACGAAGTGAATCGATATTTTAAATTTATTTAAATCGGAATGAAAAAATTGATCCAAAAAAAGATTAACGGTAAAATTAAGTCCGATCGCAAGTTCTTCTATAGTAATGGTATCCACTTCGGGCACCTTCAATAAATTCTGTGTGACTAAAACTAAATTATACAATTTAAAATCTAAAATAATAAAAATCAGAGGTGAATCAGAGCCCACCTTAAAAAGTCTTGGATCGTTGTGTCAGAACAGTTATTTTTACAATATTTTAGAGAATCGTATTATTTGTTGATTGAGTCAGTTATGGATAATATAGTAGGCTTATGTAAAGTTTTGAGACAAGAGGCGTCGGAGTTTCTCAGTAAATATTAATAACGACTAGTGATTCTCGGTCGGCACATTCTATTACTGCACAAAATGCATAACACAATACCGCACATAAAAATAGTACGATACTGCACAGATTTTCTAAAAATGATAGCCTTATTCCGCACACGACAAATAGTACGATATAAAAATTTAAATATGAATATAAATATGAGATAATTAAAAAATTAAGTGTATGAAATATTTTAGGCACCTATATTGGTTTAAAATGTATACTTTTTTTATCTATATATTCCATTATAGTCAGTATGTTAGTTAATAAAAGCTAGTACTGACGATTTCCACGATTATTTGTGAATAGTTTAAACATTATAATGATTTTATTTAAAATAAATAAATTTGAACGATGGTTCAAAGACTAAAAGCCGATTGAAAACTCACTACACATTTGTACACTGTGGATACAATCTTTGACAGATAAAGATAATATCATTATAGATTATTGTCGATAAGCGACGATAATCGTCCAAAACATACCTATGCGGTAATGGATATCCAGTATTTTAAAATACGTATGCGGTTTTGTCCCATGCGTATTTTGCGCGTATGTGCGGTAACGGATGACGCCCAACTGGGTACAGGGTAGTTGTCAGAATAATGATAACGAAATTTTTGTTATCCGAAAAACAGTAACAAATAAATGTATTTTATTACCTGAAAATATATTGAAAAATGGTTTAAAAAAATACTGCATTTAATTATCATTAATTAAGTTATGTGTTTTGTTTAATGTGTACGTATGTTCGCTAGTTAGTAGATATCGCCTTAAGTATTGAGTAGGTCGAGAGTCAAATTATTTTCAGATTTTGTATTTATAATATAAGTAATTATCTAGTTTTTGTTTCAATCCTTTATACGTTTAACATTTTTAGATAGTATAGAAACTTATTAAATAAGTTATACTTATTGTGAATACAAGTATGAAGTTCGCCTTATCTCTTAGAAAGAGTCTAGGGACGCTAATGATTGACAGGAAATATACAGCTCTGTTTTAAAATTAAAAAAAAAAAAAACTAATAGATTCCATCACTCCGTTCAGAATCTAAACATTAACTGCACATAATATACACTATACGCTTAAATTCGTAAATTTCACCCTAAAACTATATCACATACATAAGGCATAAATAATTCTTCCAAATTTACCATATTCAATATAATACTTAGATTATAGTTACCCAACGATTGATGTTAAATATAGAAATGTTTCATTGTATCATTGATTTTACAATATACTATATATTATACTGTATATTTTTAACCACAAGCTAGTAATAGTCAACTAATTTAGTTTAAAATTGAATAAGGGTCGTTGAAAGTGTTCTTCAAAATAAACAACCCGCTAAATGTATTTATTTTTGGTTATAATTGTAATGAAATATAAATGATATTATAATATTTACAAAGAAATATTATTTTCATAGTGGTATTGTATATTATAGTAATAATATCATTACGGTTTTGCTACCTGCGTAAAAATTGTCCTATTCATAATAAATAACTGTATAATATAATAAACATAAACACTTTATTTAATTTTTAGTCCAAACAAGAATTGAAACTAATATGAAAAAAATGTCAATATCACCAAAAGGTAAAGTAACAGTAAATTATTTTTGACAATACGCTAATGATAAAAAAAATAAAAATCATGTCAATGAAATGTGTCAAGAATTGTTGTTAGTTGCTCGAGCAGCCGCGATAATTTGTCGTCGACGACAGCGACGGTTTTTACAATTTGTGCGATGACACAAGCTGTTATTTGGACTTGCTGTCGGTACGTCGGTTATGGTTGGTGATGCAGTGGTTACAGTCGATGATGCGACGGTTATGGCCGGCGATGCGACGGTTATAACCGGTGATGCAGTGGTTGTAGCCGGTGGTGCGGCGGTTATGGCCAATGTCACCGTAATTGTGGTTGATGGAGTTATGGTTAGTGATTTTCCTGGCTATGGCCAGTGGTGTTTTAAAAGCATTCATCAATGTTGCGTCATCGGCGACGGCGGTGGTCGTGATGATTTTCGGCCGAATCGTTTTTTGTAAGACGATCGGTAGTGGCCAACTGTCTACCGTAACCGCCGGCAACAGCTGCCTGTACAATTCTTCAGCACCAGTCCAAGTAATAGTCAATTTACGGTAGGATTGTTGGAAATGGTGGTGGTACGAAAATGTACCCATGATCGAATGTGCGGTGACGACGGTACTTTCGATTTTTTCCGTCATAGCGTCCACTTGCACCATGTTTTTGTACAGAATCGCTCGTGCGAAAAACATGGCGGTTTTGACCTTGGCCGTTTTACTTGTTTGGTCGCTAACTGCGACGATCTCTGAGCAAACGTATCGCTCAAGGTACTTGCCAATGGTGATCTGTTTCGGCCACTTGGACGAGTGGCTGATCGGGTTAAAGGTCGCTGGCCACACGCCAAAGTAATAACCCGCGTGGAGACGGCATTATTCGCTTCGGACGCTGCAGTCGACAAATCAGTCAACGACCGCGCGTCCAGCGTAACGCTTGCGTGGAACCAGCGTTCTCTGTTTCTAATGTAATGGTCGCGTCAGCAGTCAACGGCTGCGCGTCCAACGCAATGGCCCGCGCGGGACCAGCGTCTTCTGGTTCGGGGGATTTGACCGGGCGGGCGATGGTCGGACACGAATCCGACGGGGTGGCCACCAGTGGTTGGCCAACATCGACTGTCCGGATGTGGTTCACTTTACGACGAAACCGTCGGCAGGGGTGTTTTAAAAATTTCTTTACGGCCTTGGCCATCCCAACGATCGAATTATCTTCCTCAATGTTCACTACAGCTGTGGTTGAACCGTACACGGTTTTACCACACGTTCGTCGACTACACGTTCAAATGACCCGCATCGGCGGTGCCAAATATTCATGCATTCTGCAAAATAAAGAAAACAAATTACCTTTACGGTTAGTTTAATTGGTATAAAAACTTTTGGGCCGTGCGGTAACAACTGCGATTACTTACTGATGCAACCTACAGCTTTTGACCATGGCCACTTAAGCTGTCTGCATTTTTCACATTTATGAGTCAATTTTATTGTTTTTACTAAAACGTGTTCGCACGGCGGCCTAAAAATGAAAACATGAAAAGAACGTTTTGTAAGATTATAGAACTACTACATATAATAGAGCTCTGCACGGTCCGTTAGACCAGACAGATACATTTTAACCAAAATCAAGACCAGACCGAACCAATGAAATAAAAAATGAAACCAAACCGGACAGTATCATTTAGAATATACTAGAAAAGACCGAGACCGAACCGGCATTTAAAAATGAAATCGATTGTTAAAAAATGATTATAAAACAGACTGTACCTTACTTGAACATACATTTTCTATAAGATTGATCTAGAATAGTTTTTTAAATTAGATGTTTGATACTTCATTTGAGTTTCTAAATATATTAATTCCTAAGTGCTATGTTAAACACAATTTGTTTTGAAGTTATAAAAATCCAATTAAAGCCCCTTCAATAAGTTATGTAAAATAATTGTATAGGTACTAACTACTAGTTTGTATATTTTCTCGTATGGATTGAGAATATATAATTTAAAACAATTATTAATTAATTAAATAATTACTTCCGAATGGGGATTGTGTTGATGATCTTAAATTTTCAGTTACGACATCATTACATTAAATGAAATTTTCAAAATAAAATATAAAACCATATAATTATAAAATTTTCACAATGTATATTGTACACATTTCGAATAATACAGATGTCAAACGATGTCAAAACAATTCACAATCATTAACTCAAATTCTATTTCTGGATCTATAATCTATAATAAGAAAATATTATGTTACCAATAAAACCATACAGAAATGCGAAGAGTTAATTTGGTGTCGCAAAACATTATAATCCTAGTTAAAATAATATACTACAACGAGTAATTGAGTTTTATTTTACTATATTATGTATGTACCTATGTAAAATCGCATTAAATTGTCGCATCAAAATTAACACCATTATTATCTTATTGAACTGAAGGCAAACTGAACAGACCAAGCTGGACTGATATTTTTTTTAGACAAAGGAACCGCACCGGACCAGACCACATTAAATTGAAAAACACAAAATCCGAAAAATATCAGATCATGGTCTGGACGGTCTAGACCGTGCAGAGCTCTACTAGACATCACAATTATAGTACGTAACTTAATTATTTACTATAATACATAATTTAGAAACATACTTATAAACACAATAGATTTAATTTAAATTATTTATAATTACAATTATTTTTTTTGTTTGAAAATGGCAAAATCAATTTGGGTGAAACTAAAATTGCTAAAAAACTTTTCTATTAGTGATGGCAGTGGCGTCCACACATTTTTCCGTGAACCAGTGCAGTTATAATTATAGGGCGCCGAAATTTATTTTGGTTTATATTCATAATCACATAATTTCCAAATGCTAACTTATAAGTTTGTGATTCATTAATACCTAAAGTTTATCAATTTTTCATGTTTTATTGAAAATCCATTGTTCCAAAGTGGTTCCTCAAATATACGTAAACCCGAGACCCTTGCGAAACCAGTGAAATTGTACTACTTAATACCCTACGTGAGTGCCATTAAGTGATAAAACTTACTAAAACTAAAAAAAATAATTCTTTAAAATTCAAGTTACCAAAAGAAACCATTATAAGTTATGTTAAATTTTTAATGTTTTAACTTTTAATAGCCATTGATACCTATTAAGGTCGTTATATAGTCCAAATATTATAATTTATAGATATAGTAAATCGATATAGAAAATATAGTGAATTAATTTAATTAATTTTAACTTTAATCCGAGATTCCAACAAACATTTTTTACATAACTCGTACATTTGTATTTTAATATAAATTCAATTAATTTTTACTCAAAAAAAAAGTATAAAATAATTTTCTCATATATTAATTTTACGCTGTTTTAATGTTTAAATGATATGCTAATATTTTTAAAATTTATGAGATGTATAAAATGTATCTTAGTTATAAAGAATATAAAATAATATATTATTGTATGGAAATTTAAAATTTATTAAAAAGGAACAAAGAATATACTAAATAAAAACAAGTTAAGTTTATAGAAAAATTTTGAAATAGGTATATTTATTTAAAAATCGTATGCGCTAATCAAAATTAATATTCAGTTAATTAATTTCCAAATACAGTGCAATCAGCGTTGAGTACAGATAACTTAATGTTTATCTAGATAAAGATAAAATATTAAACAATAAATATTTCGATAAAAAAAAAAATGTATTTAACTGTTTTAATTCATTTATAATAACTATATATATATAAATGCATCATACACAATAATTAATATTATTAAAATGTAACTATTGGAACTGAAGTAAATTATAGATAACTATTGTATTAAATAAACTATAATATTTTATGAGTTAAATAATTGTTTAATGTAGATAATATTCTATTATCTATTATCTATAATATAGATAATATTCTAATGTGACTTAAAAAATATCTAGTTAAACTTTTATGTCCACTTATCGTATTAGGACAATATTAGAGCTCTGCACGGTCCGTTTTTTTATAGACCGGACTGGACCGATAAAATAAAAAAAATCCAGACCGGAATGGACTGATAAATTTTAACAAAGACCAGGACCGGACCGAACCGGACTTATACAATTAACAAAAACCAGGACAGGACCGGACCAGCCCGATAAAGTAAAATTGAAACTTCGGGTTCCCCCTCCGGTTGCGCCACACGTACCTAATAATATCACGTACCTAATAATTACGTATTATTTAAAAGCACTTGGCATAATTATTATACTGTATAGAATTTATTAGACGATTAAATAAATTGTACTAAATAGTGGGTAGAGTCTGGATAGTGTGAACAGTGTGGATAGATGTACATTTTTTTTCTGACGACTAACACTCACGATGGCTTGACGTATAATAATTAATAACTAATCATAATGTATTAATTTGGAAATAATACTGAAAACAAAATGCGGATAATTTCATAATCTCGTGTCCCTGCATTATATTTATATATCAATATAATGGGTGAATATTATGTCAACAAGACTATAATAATTATTATAAAAACGTAATGAGCTATTTTTGTATCCCAAAACGTTATAATCTAAATTAAAATAGTATAATATTATGAAGTTATTTTTTGTTTTACCACGTCATATTATATTATATAATATAATATTAAATATATAAAATTTAATAAAGTTAAGATCACGGGACCGGACCGAACGAGATCAAATTTGAATTGAAGACGGACCAAACCGGACCAATTTTTTTTTTTTAGAGGAAGGGATCGAACCACATAAAATTACAATACGCAAAGACCGAAAAAGACCGGACCACGATTGGACTGGACCGTGCAGAGCTCTAGACAATATTGACATTAGTTAGTCATATGTATACCATAATCTTTCACGATATTGAAATATTTTCTACCGAGTATATAACATCGAGTATATAACACATCGTTTCATTTATCTGTTCCAGTTATTCAATACGATTTGTTCATCTTCTTCGCATCATTTTTATTTTTTATGATTTAATCGATTTACTAATTTGTCCATGGTTAAATAGTAAACTAAAATTAACTAATAAGTTATAACTGTATAATGGTTAATGAATGACCACTGAAAAATGACATCAGATGAAGGGAGAAGAATGACAACTAAAGTAGGGTGGAGGTGTGTAATTACTGTGTACCTACTGAGTATAATGTCACACAACAAATAACAACAAATACTAATATAAATAATATTTATGACAGTAGGACGGATTAAATTAAAAATATAAATATACAACTGATTAGTTATTATAGATTAGACTACGATGGTTTTTAATTATTTTATTATTGCGAGTAATATTGAATCACTAAAAAATAATTTATCTAGATAAATTCCTTTAGATACTTAGGTAACACTTTTATTTATCTAAGGAAGCGATCCTCACCAGGATTAAAGAAAGGGCCAAATTTAATTTTTTAATTTTAAATACGGGCTGCATACATTTTTAATGATAAAAATTAAAAATATATAAATTATATATGTATATAATTTAATTTTAGTACGGACCGTACTAAATTTGTTAAAGGGCCTTATGTAGCTCGCGTAGTGAAGACCGCTGATCTAAGGTAATACAACATATAATTATTTCTTCAACTATCTAGATAAGATAAAATATCATTAATTATTTATCTAAATAATGTCAAACACCGAGTTCAATACACAATTTGAGTCTAGTTCTAAGTTGTACATACAACACTTCTGTATTATCTAGACTCCATTTAAGAAATAAAGTTAGACAAGTTGCACTGTGTTTATATTTTACAAAATGCAATTTCTGAACAATGGTATAATAACATTTTAAATGAATACTTACGATTCCATATCAAAAAATCTATCCATAGTAATTCTTAATATTTTTCTTTAGACCGTGAGAATGTTTTATGTTGGAGGCTAAAATAGGAGTGAAGTATCGAAAGATTAACAAACAATACAATTAATCCGTTGCTGCGGACAATTTTGCAGATGTTGATTATCGATAATATTTTAATTTTAACCAAACACTAAAATATTATTCAGGTTTAATTTATTTATACTTTTTTCAACCATTTTTTAGACACTTATTTATTTATTTAGAATCAATTTATCCTATATTATTAATTGTTTAAACAGTATACTGCTGTTAACATCAAGGATGGACAACAGATGTTTTGGCATGATAATGATTCATTATTTGAGCTTGAAAGTCTAGCAAGAACTGGAATCTATGGAACTGAAGAAAATAAGTAGGTACTATTGTTCAGGGTTATTTGAATTTCTTGAAAAAGAACTTGGCGTACCACAGGATAGGTAAAATCAGTTTCAAACCAATAAAATCATTATTTTTTGTGGGGGTTCGATAAAAAACATTTTTTAATTTTTGAAGTATCAATACTTAGGGACACGTAGTATGTAGCTGTAGTCTATAGCATAGTACATTATAAATTCAATGGTATGATCAAAATGGTATAACAAGTAAATGGTAGAGTGCAGCACTTAAAGTGATACCCAAATATAAAATAATAGGATATCTAATAATAATAGTTTTAGTGTAATACGTGAGAGTAAATAAGAATTAACTAAAGAATTAAATAAAAAAAAAAAAAACAATCATAGTTTTAATTTGTTAAAATATTCATGGATTGTTATAATAATATAAACTTTTTTATATACATTAAAATAATATAATGTCATGTAATGTAACGTAATAGAAAACAGCGATATGTACATTTATATACTATATGCTCTGAAGATAGAATCTGTAATAGGTCTGAAACGTTAATTTGTACTGAAAAAATTAATTTACCATAAAAATAAATTATATAATTATATTGTATTTTACAGGAAATAAAAGTAAAACTCTCTATAGTATCAAAACAAGTACCTAATAATATATCTAATGAGTCACTTTTCAGTTCATCAATAAATTGCATAATAAATTTATTACATAATGTATAAAATAATTCTTTTAAAAATAGATTTTCTTTAATTCGGATACTCATTTTTGACATGTCAAGAAACAAATAAATTCAGCTTTGATGTAGAATTGCAAAATTCGTATTTTGGAGTTTAAATTTATATTATTTAAAGGGACAACAATTTTATCATCTCGTTGACAATTAATATGTAAAGATCGCCATAACAATGTGATAATATGTGTGTATATTTATGTATTTAATAATTACTAAAGACCTATGTGAAATGAAATAAGGTATTTTTGTCGATAGTGTGTCTTGCCTACCACGACGTGTTTTGAACACAAAACAGATCCGTCTACTGTCTAGCGGCGATAAGGATTTCCAGACCAACCCCATACCATGCGGGTATGTCATATAATAGACGACGATGGTATATTATTATCGTATAAGGAGCCTGGAGGGTATGCGTGTGTAATATAAGTAATGTTACGTAAACGTAATGACTGTGAAGGAGATACTACACGCCCGCACATGATTCGACCGGAAGTTCGTCGTGTGCTCGGTATGACGAGGACGATTGCTGTACAGAATGGTGGCAGTAGCATTGGAGCTTCGTCCGAAGATGGATTTATGTGTGTGACGCAGGAAAGAAGTGTCCTGAATAATATATATACCAGCACGTTTTATCTAAATTAATATAACAAACCGACTTTGACGTGTAGTAAGAATATATGCCGAGGACGGAATATTTTATACGTTCAAAGAGGACTTTATACATTTAACTATTATTATTATAGAAACATATAATTGTCACCCACACACATAGACTGCGTATCCAAAATATCTAGGTGGCAGTTGCATGATGACGATTAATAACTACTGTGATGACGGGACGAGGATGGTAAACAAAAAAAAAAACCTTAAACATACCTATGTTATACTATACTTGCATTTGTATATATATGTATGTGTGTGTGCATCAAACAATACGATATTGAACTGGGGCCAAAAATTGTTTGTCTCTATGCCGCTACAGCCGCCGCTATATTCTAACGGTGTTTATGTGAAATAGGCTATATAGGGATTATATTATGCAGCCGCGTTTACGATCTGGCTTTTCGTGCCGGTGCAAAACTCGTCGATATCGAAACCTAACTATCAGCTGTGCGTATAATATGGCGCGGGACAATAGTAATATTATAATGATAATGGAGTTTGTATGATAATGAAAAATCAACCAGAAAACTTGTTTCCGGACGAATTTGTTAAGCATTTCGCCACTGTATGAATAACTGATCGATGTGGTCTCAATTGTTGCTTACAGACAAATAAATTATCTTTATATTTCGACGTTCACGCGTAATATCGGGTGTTTTAATTATTCCATTTCATATAATATAAAATACCAATCTCTAGTTATACTAAGAACGTATCATGTGCAAAGCCGTATTTACGCCTAGGCCCGTGAGGCTCGGGCCTAGAGCGGCGAATTTTATAAGAAATAAAAAAAAAAAAATCTTATAAATATTGTATGCATTTATATAACCGCGTAAATTAATATTATATAATATTTAATAGTAATACAAATAATATTTAATATTATAGTATAGATATCTGTGTGTAAAATATAGGGGCGCATGGCACTGAAAATGTCAATAACACGAAATCAATTTTCTTGTTATGTCAGCTGTAAAGATAAGATACCTACCTAGGTACATAATATAAGTTGTTCCTAAAAGTAATTACGATAATAATATAACAACTTTTTTTTTCCTGGGGGTAGGGGTGGCATATTTAGAAGAGCCTAGGGCGGCACTTGTAAATCCGGCCCTGATCATGTGTGTAATACGCAGAGTTGTAATTAATGTGCGAGTGATCAGAATTATTTTTAGAAAACAGATTTATAAAATTCTAACTAGAACATCTTAATAATTTATCGGAGTGGAATTTTTCTTTTTCTTACAGAATTGTATGTATACAGTATCGTATATGAAAATTTAGGAGTTTTTTATTTAAATATTAACTACAATAACATCTTTGATATAAAGTAACTGTACTTTATATATGTTTTATCTTATTTATTTAAAACTTCATTATATTTAATCAAATTTAAAAACATTTAAATTCATATGTTTAAACATTTTTAATATTAAAGTTTAATTTACATATGTCTTCTTTAGTTTAGTATTGATTTGTTAATAACAAAAGTTTTCATTTTTACAAAAAATAAATACTTTTAAAAAGTATTCAAAGTTCAGTTGGTAATAAATACTTGTGAATAACAGTATTCAAAAGTTCTGAGAATTTGTATAAGTATTCCGAATGCTTTATTTATAATTCTACCAAGTATGGGATTGTATATATTTTCTACTATAGCAATATGAAAGTTTGCATGCGTCGAAGAGTAAACTTCATAAGTATTAAGACGGATTCCTTTTATTGATCGTGTGGTTAATTAAAAATAATACATTTTACTCATGAAAAAAATAGGTAGTAAAAATATTTGCTAATATTTGACGTTAATTTATATTAAAACTTAGACCTATATACGTATCTAATTTATAATATATTATAAAATAAAAAGGATGAAAAGTTGGTATGATAAGTTAAATTAATATAGTATCGTATAATATAGGATACAGTCTACTGATTGGACTTTAAAATATTAACGAATATAAACATTATTTAATATCTTGGTTATATTATAAAATAATGAGAACAAAATTTAAGTTCTATCATAAATATCAGATCAACAGTCTGATGGTTGTCTTCAACTGTAGGTATAAGAAATTAATTATTGTAGCTATAAAAAGGTTAGGTTTTTTATGGTCATATGAAAGTGGGAGTAGTTTTAATAGATATTCATTATTTTAAAGGAATTATAAATTTTATAGTATTATTTAATAATGTAGTTAAAAATTTAATTACCTGTCTCAAAAATGCAAGATTTGTGTATCATTTTATGAAGATTGAAACAATTTGTATAATGGCTAATATGAATTTAAAATAAAATTTCTTTTAAAGTTAAGAAATCTATATACTTCACTATCATGGCTGATGAAAAAAAATATATTTTTACAACTAAGCAATTTTTTGTTGACTACAGATATTATTTTCAAGGAAAATTAAGAAAATGGTTTTTAGGATTTATTTTATTATAATAATAAGATGCTACATTTTTATTTTTACATATAAAATATATTTTATATATAAATTAAATTTATATTTATAATTGTATTGCTCAATAATATGACAAGACATGTGCGATACAAGGTCATTTAAATTGTATATAGTTATTGTTAATAAAGTTAATCTTTCAGGCTACACATTACACATTTTGGATACACATTACTCGTATACTAATTATAGACTGAATTTAGTTTTGGTTGATGTAACCAAACATTTTGAAGATGTATAAGTATTTTTTTTAATTTCTTATAGGACTTTTATATTTTAATTTATAATTCAGTTGTGCATAATAAATTTATAAAACTGCCAAAAAAAGGTACTAAAAATTAATAAACTTATAGGACTTTAATTCTTGTGTTTTATAAGGTGGTTTTCATGAATACATTATTTTAGTGCTACTAAAAAATATTCTTGATTATATTTTGTTTTAATTAAACAATTTTATTATATTTATTTATTCACAATTAAATATTATTAGTAAATATTTAGAAGATGTTAATGATATAATAAAAAGTAAGACTAATTTAGTCAACAAAAAATAATTTTTTTGGATTTGAGAAATCAGTGCCCTCATAATATTATTTATAATGAAGCAATAATAGTTTCAATTAATTAAAAAATTAAACTTTCTTTTAAACAAGTAAAATAAAAAACACTAAAATAATTTCTGAACACTTGTAAACTTTATTAATGAGAAGGTAGCTTAGAGAAACAACCAATTTTTGATATTTGATAGTAACAAATGTTATTATAAATAAAAAATAAAAAAGAACATTTTTATGTTCTATGCCATTTGGCCAAAGTTAACTTTTAATTAATTAATTAAATCAATTAATTAAAAACAAATTTACTATTATCTGATGATTTTATTTTTGAAGTTTTTCACAGTAGTATTAAATAAGTAGACGTATCAATAATGTCCCTATAATTACATTTTTAATAAACATTTCCTCTACGTCTATTGTTTTGTTGATAGACATTGGACATGCTGTTTATTAATAACTTATTACTAAATAGTATTTAAAGATATTTTAAAATTAAAAAATATTATTTTATCCGATCGACATATTTTGCTAATACATTTTTATTTCTTTGCGGGAAAAAAATTAAATAAAATGGGAATAATTTTTAAGATCGACCTTGAAAATTATTCTAAGTGATATGTTTATTTAAACTTACATATGACGATACACCATTTAACGTTAAAAATTGAATATAAGATAAGACAATTTAAATAAAAAATAAAAGTGAAATCCTGTAAATAAATCAAATTAATATTTTATATTTTTTTATTTAAATAAATTAGTACAATAATTATTTTATAATAATAAAAAACATCAAATAACTTTTAAAAGTATTATTATTAAAATGAACGCATTATTTTTGATAACATAATCTATTTTTTTGATCAATATACCTAAAATAAAATATAATAAAATGCAATAGTAAAACTATTGTACCTATATTTATATTTGTCAGGTATTTATATAATTATATTTTTATTAAATTTCCATTAAAACAATTTTATCTGCTTGTATTTATTATATGGATATAATATTGATTTGATTCACTTAATGAATCATAAATTAAAGTAATAGGATGTTATAACAGTTAAGTTTTATATGCATTTATTCTAATGTCTTATCCTGATTATTTAAATCATAATTTTATTCAATCATTAAATATATTTATTTCTGTTACTTTGACAAATACCACCATGGTTTAGTAGGTATGTGTTTCTAGTTAATGTTCCCATGAAAACTAATAGAATATTGTGATAATGATGAATTTTCAACTATGTTTAAAAATTAATAAACCCCATTGGCACAGTCCAAATAAAGGTATTTGTTACTCATATATCTAAAATTTTCATAATGTTTCCTTCAAAACCCTAATTAATTGTTGTACAAATATGCATCAGTTATGCAACACTAAGGTTTCCATCCAAAAGTTATGGATGGAAAATATGGTCGGTAAAACGTAAATGGACATCTGATTAAATCAAAAGTTGTTTGTTCAATGAACACTTTGCCATTTGTATTTACTCTATTTAAGTTTTGATGTGGATGAACTTGCCTTCATCTAACGAGGGTTTGTTCATATCCGTGATATAAATTCACTGCTAACTTTGATTAAAAATAAAATATATTCACAAATACAATTTTAATTCAACATTTATATTTTGTTAATATAATGTTCTATAAACTTTTAATTTTTAATTTTTATAAGAGTTAAAGTTTATTTTAAAAATCATGGACCATAGATTTGACGAGATTGCTCGAAATTTAACGTATGCAGAAATGTCACGATTCTTAAAATTAAATTAGTCTTGCCAATTAAAAATATAATTAATTATTCTTTATTCTTAAATATTCTCAGCATGGAACTTTTAAAGTCATGAAATAAAAATACTTTTAAATAAATTAAGTAAAAGATTTTTTTTAAGATGGTTATTTTTAAAGTTTTGTAAGCCTTTATATTTTTTATCATAGTATGGTTATATATAGCATTCCATCGAAAATTTGCATAATATAATAATAACAATAATAACATGAATTGTTAGTACTCTTATATATAACAACTATGTGTCTTTTTAATGACTTGTAAAATTTTAAGTTTTTAATTTTTTTTTAGAAAACAATTAAATCCTATAGCATTGTTGTTTAAAACAATAACTGACCTTATTTTTGTTTATATAAATTGTTTTGTTAATTTTATAAAAAAAAAATTGAAAACTAATTTTTTAGAATTTAAAGTAAATATTGTCTTTGGTTTATTTTTATATTTTTCATCAATAATTGTTTGCACAAAGCAATTATTTTTGTTATTTAATAAAATATATTTATATAAATATTTATGTTTATTGACCAATTGCGAGTGGTCGAGATGAGAAAAATTACGAAATAATAATCACACAGTAAATACTTAATATCATTGAAGGATAAATTAGTCTTCGTAGGTGCGAATACTGAAATATGAATCAATAACCTTCAATAAAAGTGTAAAACGTATAAAACAGTAGTAAATGATGTATTTATAATGCGAAAATTGTTTGAGATTGCATTAGGTATGCTATATTAATCATATAATAATATACATAATGAGTTAAATATTAAAATCGAGAGGAATTGCGATGTAATCAACTGTAACTAATGAGATTGTGTATCATACACACAGAGAAAGGATATAAAGATATGAAAATCATAAAGTGGAGAAATGCCGTGTATACATTTGTGATTTTACTATAATATGAAATTGTTTTCATTGTAAAAACCGGAAAAGGGATCGTAAAGTGAAGATAGCAATTTTATTTATCTATTTACAAATACCCATTACACCGGGCGCGGGCTGTGGTAATGAAGTTCATTTTGTAGCGAAAGAAAATCTACATAAAACTGCAACATTCAAAAAACTCATTTCGTATAACACACTCTATGTTTCTAAATGCAGTAAACGTTTTACGCGAGCAATTTAATATCGAACAGTATATTAAATCAATTAAAACGCCGTGTATGATTAACAGTTGCAGTAAAAACGGTTTATCAATAAAAAAAAAAAACATCGTTTAGCAAATAATAAAATACGCTGTTCTCTTTATTTTCAGTTTATGAAAGTATTGGTTTTTGCAATATTTATCCAAAATTTAATCAAGGACAAATATTTTCTAAATGAATTTCAATTTTATTTTAATGTAGAGTATATATGTTCGTTATAAAAAAAATTAATTTACAATAATTTTTTTTATTTAAATTTAAAACAAACCATATATTATAATTATTACAATAAGTATGTATGAGTATGTGTACGTATATATATATATATATATAAGAAGAGTTACAGGGAAAGACGATAATGTCAAAAAAAGAAAAAAATTTGATAATTATATTATCTTGTCACATGTTTTAATAAGTAAATTAATTTATTTTTATTAAAAACTAGTTGTATTACCGAAATTAATTGTTTTAAGTTACTTTGTATTTTATCTCTTAGTTTTTGAGTTCTGAAACTTTAAAACTGCAATACTAACAGTTTAGGAATTTTGGCTATTTCGTTTTTTTTCCCATAACCCTTTACATATATTATGACATTATTATTATTATAACAGTTGAGAAAAATAGCCACCAAATGACGACACTTTGCATGGGAATATGATTTTATTTTTTTAGAATTGAAGCTTTAGTCAAGACATCATTTTTTCTTTAGCCTGCGTGAAGGATTACTAAGAATAGTGTAAACATTAATTAGCATGTGATTTGAGATAATGTATAATGAGACATTTGTAATTAATTATATGTAGATTTATGGATTTTAAAAGTTTGAATTGTATAAATATTTGATTTTTTGGTTGCTCCAAAGTGAGTTGCCGTATGTTCAGATAGGCATCAATAGAATTTTATAAAGAAGCAGTTATGTTTTTGTGCAGTGTTTAGAACATTAATAAAGTAAATAACAAAAGGATTTCCATTTCTAGTTGAGTAGGATTTGTTTACGTTTAACATGGTTTGCTCAGGACACGTTAATTTAGTATTAAGCCTAAGTAGCGATTATAAGATATTATGGAAATTTCATGAAACAGTTAGCTAGTTAGTATTATTCCTCGCTTTGAGGTGTAAATCTAATGTGAGAATTTCTGGCGATTAATTTTTACTTTCTATTTATTGTGCCTGGATGAGATAGAGTCAACAATTAAAAAAAAATTTTAGTGTATGAATAATAGTTTGAATTTTTGTGTGGGAAATAGATTATTTTGTCATCAGCAAAATCCGCAATGGAAATGTGAAGGGTAGTCGATTGATTGTTGTATAGATTGAATAGAAAATAATAGGAGATTGAATCGCACCTTAAAGGACTCCTGCTGTTACTTGGACCAAAGACGAGATATCAGATTCAACTTTTGTTGTAAAATAACTATCTTTAAGTTACGATTTGATGAATAAATAGTAAAATGGTTTAGGATTTTTTTTTCAATTTGTAAAGAAAACTGGGGCATCAAACTTTTTCAAACCCTTAGCTGATGTACAGAATTTATTACAACCTATACATGATTTTTACTTATATTATGATAATCAATCGTTAAACAGTGCAATGGAAACTTTTAAGGAACTCTATAAAACCTTTATTATGTTTATTACTTAATTATTAATTATTATTCACGTAATATGCATAAAATTAAAAAAAAAAACTAATTTTCTTTAATTTTTCTACCTTTGGTTCCTTATCATTTAATAGGAATAATAATATGTGTATAAATTCTTATGAATGAAGCAAATAAGTATCAATCTAGAAAGAATGACTTTAATCTTAGAGAAAAAAAATACAGAAACGTGGATTAATGTTAGTTTCTTATGGGGAAACTAAATTGATCCAAATAATGCATTGTTATAATTAATACCCACAGTTTTTGAAATACTAATGAACCTCGAAATTCGTCCAGACTTCGCCAAGTCGTTTAATCGCTACTTCTTCCCCTTTTCTTACATAGAATTCCTCAACATGAATTGTCTTGAATGTTTCTCTTTGAATAATAATAATATGAAAAAATTCAGTAATGTTTTTAATTAAAGTTAATTACTTTGACAAAAAACTTTTCTGTCCATTTAACCACGGGACATTTTAGTATACTAGCCCCTCGGCTCTACTAATGGAGGGTTGATTCTGGATTGGCTGCTGTTTTTGACGTATAAATAATATGAAAATAAGGGGAAAGACTAAATTCCTGCCAACAGGACTGGGTTTTCTTTAATATCTGGGTTGAAAAAAAAAAAAATAAAAATAAGTCACCTAAACAAATATTAAGGATAATTACTCGTATACTCGTAAGGGATAAAAGGTTATTAAATATAAATATCAATTTTATGAAGTTGATACATTTTTTTTAATAATTTTACTCTAGTATGATGTACAAATAATCTTCTAATTAAAGAACCAAAAATGTTGCAGATTTTTGTAATTTTTGTCGAGTGTAACTGCATGCAATTTTAAAGAATATGATCTAATATATATTCTTCATTGATATATTTTAGTTTTTTTTTTTTTTTTTTTTTATGAAAGAAAATCTTTACTCTTAAATCTGAATGACAATTTTTACTACAAATTGTTTTAATATTATTAATTTATTGAAAACAAAAATATTTTCGGTGCGTAGTATTAGTTAATTTAATACAATTATTGTATAAATACATAATAGATAAAATACAAATTAATTATATGTTACCTCGCAATTAGATATAAATTATATATTAAATATGTTATTGTAAATCGAAAATATAAAAATACAAGTATGTCTACTGATGTTATGATAACTTTTAAATATTCAAAGTAATAATATTCCGCTGGGAGTATACTATAGTGTCCAACAATAAAAATTATTTGCTCCTAGGACATCTAAATGTTTTTAGTCGGTAATTTTTTTAAAACGCTTTGTACAAAATATTTATTTTATTATTTATGCGCATACATATTATGTATACAGTATTTAATGATTATAAAAATGATTAATTTTATTGTAATATGCATTTGAGTTCGTGTCTCAAACGTATTAAATAACAGTACATTGTTATTTGCAATCGATCGAATTAGTCCCGTATCTCTTGTCATTTTTACTATATATACATTTTTAATATATCAACGACACACCGCGGCTGTCGGATGTTAAGTAGATTCGTTTATTGACGAACTTTTATGTGTACAAAAGAAAAGAATAACTATACGTGAAGTGTTCATGTGGCGTTTGAGGTAAAAATATCTTATTGTAAAACATACACACGAGAAGACAAAACCATAGGAATAAAGAGTAAAGGACAACAAGACATCCGTACGTAATAGGTATAACAGTATAATAATATTCGTAATTAATGAATTTTTGTCATTGCCCATCATCAATAGTTTCAATAGTTTTGTTCGCTCGAATAACTTCAGAGATTTTAAATGAATCCATCTCGCGTATCGAAACGAGGCTGTGCGCTAAAAATAAATATGTTCACGCGGCGGTCGGACATTGTTAATGACATACCTCTTTGCACTCATCTATCTGCAGACGTAATAAATTTCGATTTCGAAACGAATATATCTCCTGTAATAGCATGCATATACAGTTTTCCTTCCGCCATATCATCCTCTGTTCGGTCGTTTCTTCTATCTCGTCCGAACGTATATATCTCGTCTACTGCGACGTGCGACCCGCGCATCCACGTAATACGACGTATTTAATAGTTGCGACCAACACCGCACGATTGATGGTAACGTATCATTAAAACATCGGTGACTCGTTACGGCATCATAGTGCAGTTCAAATATAGCCGATCTCCGTAAATAATACATTTGCGTTTGTATTTTTTTCTTCTGACCTACTACTCGAGGCCGATATCCATAGCAGTGACATTGTTGTTGTGAGCTTATATATAGAAACGGCACACGTGCAAAACAACACATGCATTAAATTCTGAATCTCAAAACGAAATCATTGCACGTGGCCGATGAAACATTCTGTTTAGACGCCAGCGTTTCGAAATGATTGACAGGGGTGACCACGCGGACGATAAATGTTAATAGGTAGTCATGCTGTGGTTGGGTTTTTCGTAAGGCATTTTCTAATGATATTTTTTAAGCATTTATTTCAATGTTGTTCCAATTGATGTAATCTCCCTATTTCCCGCCATCAAGTTCAACAAGTAATGATTCATCAATATTATCTGAAAATAAAAATTAATTAAGGATTTGATATTTTGTGATATTATAATATCATAAATAATACCTGCGATTCCTTCATCTATACAATTAAAGGAACTGTCAGGTTTTCAAAATGTTTCAATGTTTTTACTCCGAGTTTATGTAAGTACTCATACTCCATGGCCAAGAGTATTTTACTATCACGAATGGATAGATCGTGTCTAATAAAATTTGCAAGTTGTGCATCTGTATTAATTAAAGAAAAGAGTTACGACATAGTAGCAATATGAGTACGAAGTTTAGTGAACCTCTATAATTCTGGCGAAAGGGACTCACATTTAGATGCTGCTTGTCGTAGTACAGACTGTATCAAGGTAATGACCGTCATAATAAGGTCTAGCAAAAATATAATTATTTGTTTCCATTATATTATATGCATTTCTCATTGTGTTGAGTAAATTAAAACTTTTTTTATGTGTTGGTGTTAAAGAAATTGAACAACTATTGCTTCGACTTCCGTCAATGATTTTTAATTTTTTTTTTGTGATTATTTCGAATTTTCCACACCTTCGTCTGTCCAAAACATATCATTTTAGATAGTAATAGACTATATATTTTAAGATTTTCTTCTTTAGATTAATTTTTTTAATGGTTTTAAATATTTCTGATAACTGTCGACAACTATTGATGTAAGAAATCGATATTTTTTAACATCAGGTAAACTAAATGTTTTTTTTTTATACTTTTTTTTAATTATGCTTTTGCACGTATTTGAAGATTCTGAACATTTCTATTCTCATTGAAAGACTTTTAAAATATTTTTACATTTATTAGGTTTTTTCGGGTGCTCTTTTGAGTACAAGTAGTACTTCTACAATATCGGCACATTGAATAATGGAATTACCAATTTTAAAAGCACTCGAAGGGTGATAAATGAATTTTGTTCTTCATTATATCCACTTATCTGTTAAACGCCGTCTATAACACTTTTGTAATATTTCGAAACTAAATAAATCTTTTAAATTTTTCACATTTGGTTCTAAAACGTATTAAGTTAGTAGAAATTTGGAGAAAAAGTCTTATCTTCTGTGATTTGTGATTTTTTAATTGTTTTTGTTTGTGATTTTGAAGCAATCGTTTACCAAATGAACATATTAAGTTATCTACTTGAGTGACTTGATGCAATATAATCACATTTCATGTTAGTAAAAACGTCTAACTGTAATTGTTTATGCTCATCGTCTGTTTTTAGTAACGTTCCACATTTAATTAAATTGTTTCTTTGCTAATGTGAAGTATCTGTATTGTCGTTAAATGTACATTTATTTATATGGTGATATATTTTATTTTTTTTTTTTAACTTGAAACAGTGCTTGTGCGATAGATAATCATCAGAATTGACTTTATGAACGACTGATGATCTTCTACCAACAGTAAAGGGTTTTCCATTTTATTTAATAAACTCTTGTTTATGTTTCATTTATTTTTTAACAGCTCTAAACGTTTTAAACATTGTCTTTTGGGAACAAAGATACACACTGTAGTTGTTACCTTATGGTGAAAAAAATAAATGTTGACATAATATTTTAACTGTTTTTTAGTTAATTTCTCCTTTTTCTACTGAAATTCTAACTTTTTTGTGTTGGTTTGATAAATGATAAATGATTCTATTATATTTGCAGCATCTAGTAAGCTAAATGATTGATTGATTTTTTTTTTTTTTTTAATATGTCATTACAAACAGAAGAAATTGGATATTTTAATTAATTTTTAAACACTTGTTTTGCCTTTTAATTTTTTGTAAATCTTGTTCAAAAACAATCATTGATGATGAGTTGACTTTCAATAATATTTGAACATTGGAGTAAGAAATGGTCTTTTTTTAAGATTAGGTATTAGATGGGTAGGTGTTAGTATTTTGTTTCTCATTGTAACTGATTAATTGTTTAGCTACTTTTACAATACTATATTGATGTGTTGGAACTAAACATTCTTGAAATTGTTTTATGTTTGGTTCTAAGCTACGTGTAATTTTATAAAAGTTTGAAAATTATCTCAGTCTTCGGAATGTATAGTTCTTTAAATTATTGTAATAGTGATTTTGAAAAAAAAACGCGTATCAAAAGAACATATTAAGTCATTGGAAAAACACTTCCATTACGTATCACGCAAATGCACATCGCCCAAACTGCATTCGTGGATGCGTTATTTGGTTATAACAGGACTATCTAACTTATTATAGCAACATATCTCTATTTTGGGTTCATTGACGTTTATTATTATTATGAACTCGTGCCCTATTCATTTAAGCACTATTGTCGTTATAATGCAACAAAAAAATCTCTACCCAGTGCTTTCATTTTGAAGGGGACTAAAGAACATTTGTAAATTACTCGTTTTTTTTTTATATATACTTTTAGTCCATTTCTGAAAAAATATATTGTGTGATATCATCAAAATGTAATAAGTTTTATTTTTAATTCATGAAAACAAATACAATATTTGAAGCATCTATTTACAAAATGTTCAATTAAATAAAATTATAATGGGTATAATATTCACATTTTTAAAATAAATCAATAGGGAAAAACTCATTAGTATAATTACAATAAAATATATTTCTATTGGTTTTTATTTGCTTAAAATAAGTAGTATTTACTTTGTATGCCAGTAGTAGCAGTGGCGTATTTACAGGGGAGGGGGGATATGGGGGATAGATCCTCCCTTGACCTTTTTTTTTCTATAGGTAGTTGTCTCATTTTCTGTATTTCTCAAGTATGATATTACTTTTAAATATGTCTGCTTAGAAAAAAAGATTTTAAGAACGATATAATGTACGTATTTATGACCATATGGGTGTATTATTAATTATTAAATATTTCATCCCCCCCCTAGCAAAATTCCTAAATACACAACTGAGTGGTAGTATGTAATTAATTTATGAGATTTTTTTAGAATTTTATATAATTATATATTTTACTTGATTTTAGAAATGTTATTATGTTATTTTCTGTTCCCTAATATAGAAGTTATACGGTTCATATTATGTAAAAATAATCACGAGTAAACTGTATGCTAATAAAAATGGCGTCATTTTTCTAAATCACATTATGCTTGAAATTTTAAATATGTATCAATTAAAACAAATAATAAGATGACTAACCTCGGTACCACACGTCGACTGTTAATACGGACATCTGTGTATATTATATTTTTATCGTATGCGGATTTAACTTACACGGAAAAATATATGTTTCTTATTATATCCAGAACGGATAAAATATTAGGCCAGGCGCCAGTCACACATTTTATTGTAGTATTACGGTACATGGAAAACCCCATACTCTATTCGTTTATATTCGCATAATTTTCCGCGTCCTAAGCCTTTCAAAATTCCTTATGTATTCGAAATACCAAGACCCTCAGAAAATATTATGAACTAGACTTTCCGGAAGACCCGGGGCTCTTTACCCGTCACGGAACTGTATACAGGAGAGCGTGCGCTCGCGTGTTAACTATTAAACACATTGGCGTTATTCAACATCCCCCGGAAGTCATGGGCGCTGTACGGGTTCATTAGAAGCTAAGTTACGAGGGTATTATCAGTCGGAGAGATAGAGAGAGGAGCACCTCGGCTTCCCATAAATTCATAAGGATTGGCCTTTATAGCGTACGGAATCGCCGTTAGATTAAACGAATATAAGCACAGTTTACTTGAAGGGACCGATTTGAAAAACAATATATTTAGATTAAATTGTTGATATATTGACGCTTTCGAGTAATGTGTTTCAGTAAACCTTTTAAATCGGCCCGTGATCACACTAACTAGCATTATTCTATAGAATTAAACAGTAGAGTTATTATATTATAGTGTTACGATACGCGTAAAATGAAAGTTTTAACTAAAATCTATTTTTAATGAAATTTAGGATGGCTTGCGAAACACCATCTTACTACGTGATATTAGCCAACGACTGTTGATGTAGATTGAATAATATTTTTGTGAAAACAAACAAAAATTGAATTTTATAAACACAAAAAGTTTCTATAATATTATAGTAAGTAAAAACATGATTTCATTATTATTAGTCTGAATGAGAAAATCGCCATTTTAACTTAACGAGGTGCTACAAATTTCTCGAATTGGCGTATAAATTCATTTGAATTACATATAAATCAATGACGCCAAAAATGCCTACTAACAACATTGGTTCTACTTGAGTTTACTAATTTAGTTTAAATTTTTGTTTTGTTGAAACTAAATTTGTAAAGATTTAGTGAATGGATATTGATATTTATGTAATGACATACCTAATAGTAAAAAAAAAAAAAATAAAAAAATAAGACTCGTATGAATTAAACTATTACAATGTGATTGAAATATTATGATCTAGTTGAATTAATTAGAACAAGTTTGATGGAATCATATCCTATAGTAATTTCCTTAAAGTTTGTTTTTAGTTAAGTTAATGTATTTAGCAGAGTTGAATAAAACATTAATCGTTTATGTATCTTAAATTATACAATAATTTTACATTGAATAGCGATATTATAGTCAGAGAATTATATATTATCAAAAAATTATCGACCCATCTTGTTGTTGTTTTTATGTATTATATATTATTTTATGTTCTATAAATATACGTTTTTTATCCGACGATGCCGTTGCTAAAATACAGTAAATCATTCATATAAAATCATCGAAAAATAAAAAATGCCAGAGTTAAAAAATGTTGCTAGTGCTTTAAAAACGTTCTTGAATACATTTTAACCGCAAAATCCATTATCCCTCGAATTAGTATCATATAGATCATTGTCTTCCAAAATCAATGACGTGTCGAACGGTTGATTGCACAACTGCAGTAGTTGAGTGTAGTAGTATATCGATGTGGTTAATCGTCGTATATGTACTTAAAACACACACACACACATACACAGATACATGCATACTGACGAACTATATATAATGAGATTCATATGAAAAACGCATCCATGGGAGAAACATACATAAATATTATTTAAATTTAGAAATTATTAAATATTTAAACAAAAATTTGAATATATCACGAAAGTAAATGCGTATGAAAACTTCAATTTTTTTTTATTATCATCTCATTCCAATATCCAGAGTGGGAAATAATTATTTTATAACTTTGAGAGGTGTAAAGAGTAAAATTACGTTTTATTTTTTTAAATTATTTCGGTTCAAAAAAACAGTTTTAGTACTATATTTACTGTTCTTACTAATTATTATAAAAACTTCTTAAAAACTATAGTTGAAAGTTAAAGAAAATAATTTGCTTAAAAAATTATGAACAGTGTTTTAGTAATATCTTTTAGATGTGATGAGTCAGTTTATTTATTTTAGATTGATAATTTATATATAACAATAAATGCTGTAAATAAATTTAAAAAAAAAATGTTAATAGCGTTGAAAAAGTTTTTATACTTGGAGTTCAAGGTATCTAAGAATCAATTAACTAATGAACTAACAATAATAAACTAACTGTATTAATAGCATTCACGTATATAACGTAAAAAATGTATAAAATATAAAAATCATATATGTTTTTGTTTTTCAAATCCATTCTAAATATTTTAAAAATACTTCTTACCTCACACTTTTAATTTTTATTTTTAGGAAAAATATATTAGATACTTGAAAATTATATATAATATTAACTATAAAATAAACTATTTGTACGAAATAATAAAATAATCTTAGACAAATAATAAATTCAAATAGGCAAGGTTAAGAAGAAAAAAATGGCAGAAAAAATCTTAACCATGAGTTCTATTTTTAAAAAGTTTAAATTAAATATAACACACTAAAAGTCTTCTTGAATCGAACTGGAGCTTTTTTTTATATGCTCATGAAGGTTAAAAATTGTGAACTTTTTTGAATACTTTGAAAAATATTAAAAATATTAAAAAAAGTTTCAAACAAAAGTTGTTTATTCGACAGTTTATAAAAAAATGTATCTTTTATTATTTCGTTTAAATAAATATTTGCCAAGATAAATTTGTTTAAAAATTGACATTCAAATAATAATCCATTACTTTCTCTCTTTTTCAGCGTCAAATTATTTTTAAGTTTTATAAATTAAAAGTGAACGATTTAATTATATAATAAAACATAATAAAATGATTGTGTATGTGTATATTATAACACTATATAATAATATAGTATGAAACCAGGTAACTTTTTTTCTTTAATATTACAATTAAAAATATAAAAATTGTTTTATATCATAATAATATGGCCTGGTGTACAACAGCTTTATAAATATAGCAAATAAATAATATAATAATAATATGGTATTATGTACAATAGCTTTAATATGATAGCAAAATAATATAGTTATTATAATACGGCTTGATTTACAAAAGCTTTATAAATATAGCAAATAAATTATATAATAATAGTATGGTCTGATGTACTAACAATGAAAACATTTAGTAGTCACAGATTCTGGTTGTGTTGCGCAGTTACTTCTTAATACAATAATAATTTCACGACTACAAATTTGAATATTAAATAGATGAAAAATTGTGTTGCTTTGACGAAGAGCTCTCTCTATTGTATTCAACAATACAAAAATGAAATAATAATACAAATATTCGTGATTTTAAAGACTATTTAACATAATTTACTTGCTCGCAATTAGGCAGAACACTTAATTTGTTTAATATAAATATAAAAAGTTTGTTGCTTCCACACAGAAAAGATTACTTACTATAGGACAGAACATGATTTTAAAAATTTTAAATTTTCAAAATGAAATAATTAAAATTGATTGAAAGATAAATAAATCCGTTCAGAAATAATAAGTATTTGAACGTTTTTATACGTACTTATTATTCAGTAAACAATCTTTTATGTAAAATAAAATAGTTAACGTGAGTATAAATATAAAAAAAAAAGTTGTAAAAGTAAATTATAATTATATTATTTTTAAATTTTTATTTTTTAATAAAAAAACTAATAACTTAAATATGTAAGAAGAACAAAAGTATAATATTGACATGTTTTAGGTTGTGATATGCTTATTACTCATGGCTTTGTATTGCTTGTATTGTTTGCGATAAATATTTTTTTTTGTCGTATTGATTAAAATTCTAAGATATCAATGATCTATAATCTAAATGGCCTAAATCACTACTTGTAGTGAAAAACGTTGAGTTTCTTCCTCGTTGAGTTTAAAACTAAAACAAATCTCCTATTGTTGCTCAATTTCGATATGTTGATTCTATGAAAATACCGCGTGTTCGCATACGTTAGTACGATTTGACATGATCCTTTACTGACCAAGGTATAATTTATTTAGATCATGATTAAGGATGATGGTGATGCGGTGCATGCGACCCTGGAACCATTCCAGCTAATTTCTCTCCTGACAAAGCTGTACGGCCGCCCGTGTGTGTATGGTTAGCTGTGCGAGTGCGAGAGACGCGATACTATTTTTGTACCCGAGATTTATTGGAACGCCTACGAAATAAAAGCTTATTTTCCTTTTAAACGACCCAAATCCTCATAGTGGCATTTGTATATTGAAAAAAAAAAAAAACACGTACGTGATATAAAGCGTATACGCATATAATATGTGTGTTTATATGTGAGAGAGAAAGGAAGTTAGGACCAAAGTGAAAGAGTGTCATCGACTACAATCCTATCTGTCGGTGGCTTGTCGATTGGTGACCGTCCCGAAAATAGAATAATATTCTAATCAGAAATAACTCCCGAGTAGACGAAGGAACAGAGCATAGATATAATGATATTAGATATATGTATTTATATTTAACGGGACGGTTGCTTGTCGGAATTATTGTCTTTGCCGCTCAATTTGTCCCTAATAGCCATTTTAATTTTGACGGAAATTGTAAAAAGGTATTTTGATTCGTTTTGGGTATTATCAAATACGTATGTATCTACGTGATAAATAACAAAAATTTGTTTTTTCTCTTGCCAATACGTACCAATACGTTGGTAATAACTATTAATAATAACTATAATTTTAGATATTATTAATAGTTATTACCAACGTAATACTACAGTATTCGTTTTATAATAATAACTATTATTTAAGATATTATTTTTATACCAACTATAACATTTTTTAAATTCCTTATGAGTTTCAAACTTGTCAACTATACTTAAGAAAATTATAGTTATGTCAACGGGATCATATTTATGATAGGAAAAATAGTACATTTACACTGGGTTCATTCAAAACAAGGATTCATCGACAACAAACAAACAAAATTAATTGTATACAGTTTCATCGTAATTTAAGAAAAATAAGGCTGTTAGTGATTAACAACGATAGGATAAATAAAGTTATAATAAACATTGTATTTATATTTTATTATATTCTAGTGTAAAAGCCTAATATTTATTCAATAAATATCAATTACACAATATCAATGGGTACAACGATTGATTTCAATTATTTTATAAAATAATTTTTTCAACTTCATAATTTAATATCTTCTAATCAAATTTTTAAAAACAATAAAAAATTAGATAATAATTTGGGAATATTATTAACCTCAAGTAACACTATACCTAAATTTTAAAAATATTATTGACAAGTTTATAGAGCAGAAAGCAATGTTTATAAATAATTTAACGAATTTGATTTGAAAACATTTAGATTTTTGTAAGTACTATTAAGATCAAGAATATAAATAATTTTTGTGATTTTTTAATAAGTAGATTTTTTAATAGTCTCGAAGTTTTGCGATTATAATATTCTAACTTAAAACGAGCAAAATATTATTAAATATTTTAATAATATAATTACACTATAATTAAGTTATTGTCTCGATTATATTATAATTTATTATTATTTATGAAATTTCATTATGTTTTTGCTTTATACATAGATTTCTATATCAAATACTGTCGCACAAAAATAACCATTATAAAATTTCATTATTATAATATTTACGCTGGCAACTTTGCGAAGAATCTGTTATTTTGGAATAGTGTCGTGTAATAATAAAAAATACAACGCTTAGGATCATTAAATAACTTATAATGTGTTTTTACAATAAGGTAAAATTAAAGTATTAATTAATATCTATGTATTTTAATAAAATTAAATTAAAGTTCTATGTACGTTTTTAACAATAATTTTTTTAGTAAAAGCATTGACACAAAATAATATAAATAATTTTTTTAAATTAAAAATTTTGATTTTATAATATTTTATGTCAGTGATAAAATTACAAATTTGTGTAGAATTTTATGTATCAATTAGTGACAGAATTGGTCGATTGAAAACCTTAAGTTTATTTCAATATTTGTGATTGTGAGTTAATTTCTTGAGAATTTATCTATAACGGAATAATGTGATATTTATACTGAACTCAATTCTTGTCTAAAGTTAATATTTTCTTGTTTATATAATATTTATTATCACTGTGTGATGAATAATAACAATGGTTAATTAAACTCTAGTGGTGCCTACTATTGTGTAAAAAAAATATTTAAAATATTTTCACTAAGAATTCATAGATTACATTGTAATTAGATAATATATTTTAATAATTTTTATTACGAGTACCGTAAATGCTATATAACACATTTTCTGGTAAAGCATTAAAAATATTTCAAACTAATTATTTAGATTTTTTTATTTCTCTAAATTATTATTTTTTTATACTAATTTATTTAACTCGTGAATAAAGCGAATATAGTTAGATATACAAGGAAAATAAGTACGAATTTCATATTATATTTTAATTTACTTATAAACTAATTTAATAAGAAAGTCATAGTTTATTTCAAATATATATGTAGATAAGACTTATCACACATAAATGCTTTTATTATAGTTAACTACTATAGTCTAAAATGTAATGTAGAATATTTCTCTACTAGTTTCATTTTGTCTGCTACATACCTACTAATGTTTTACAAGTTTAATCGTCAAAATATTCACATAATGTAAGTGTTATCGAATTTCAACCTTGAAGTCAAATAGAATTAATTTTCATTTGTTAATTGTTATGTCCATGAGTATAATTTGTTATTGCTCCTAATAAGAATAATCCTCTTGTATATATTACAAAACTGGTCTTTTTGTATCTTGTTGAGAATGTTTTTCGCCGTCTCTAAAATACTACGACATTAATCATACAACCAATACCTACTACGACCATGTATAGATTGCTGCCTTGGTTCTATTGCCCTATTGTATTGTACATGTCGGTATGCTAGCTCAATAAAACATTTTGCGAATAGCTTGAATGAAAATATTTGTCCGGGTGCACGGGAATTGAATAATTTAAGGTCCGAGAACGTTAATGAACAATATTATAATAAAACACAAAAGAACCGGCCTGCAATAATTATGCATGGGAATAATCGCTTACCAAGATTATAGTGGACGGCGAGAGTTCGACTGTGTGCTTCGTAAAATTCCTGTACGTGGCACATTATTTGGACGAATGGCGATTAAAATATTTTTAAAATGCATTTTTTGTTTCACAAAATTCCTAACAATCGCACGGTAATGTGACCGGATTTTAGATTGAGGTATATACCTGCTGGTATAATGTTCACTCCGGGCCGATATTCCTGAATATAAAACACATGGGTAAATGTATCGAAATGATCATGATTGTTTTTACTAAAATAATAACATGATGTTATTAATTTATTTCTAAATTTTATTCGTCGATTGATGATAACATATTTTTGATTTTCATGGAGTTACAATACAATATTTTGTTTGCTCTTATTACGCTTAAATAACCCAATAAATAATCACGGCCATGGTTGATAAGGAATAAGAATACCATAAATAAGTCGAACACAACTAATTTAATGATGTATTTTATACTTTATATAATATAATGTAAATTATATTATTTTTTTACGCTGTAATGTTGTGATACTACAATGAAGCGCTTGCCATAATTATCACAATATTATTTATACGCAACAGGGACTTTTTATGTGTTATAATGTAATAGTTAAATGTAAAAGAACGTTATGCACTTTTAGTGCACTTGATTATTTTTATTTTTTTTTCAGTTTATGCGCAAGTAATATACGAAACGAGTAAAATACTAGTCATTATAAATTAAAATTTGAAGACTTCTGAATGTTTATCGAGACGATTAAATAAATAGCCATACATTATGTTCAAACATAAACTATTTTCAGTACATCATTAAAAATAACAATATATCGGTACTAAGCTTTTATATTGCACTCGTTTGTTCCTGATACAT